>JAENRP010000176.1:44970-72196 GCA_024741835.1 Diplocarpon mali
CCCCCCTTCAATGCGCGTTGGATCCGGAGTTGAGGCGACGGCTGGCTGCACGACGATACGATACCCTCACGGCCCCCACTCTCGTCTCTGACATGCTCCCGGCCAGGCTGGAGAGAGGACTTGCAGGCAGTCTTCCCCTGCCCTCGACATTCATCTGTTTGCTGCCTACTGGCAAGCTCTTCCTCTCTCCCACTCATATAGGGCGGCTATTTCTCGCCTCTCTCGGCGCGCCTGTGTCTATAGTTCTGCGTCTATTTCCTTTCTTGGGTATCGGGGCCAGGTCAAAAACGAACGGTAAAGGATCGGATCGGATGGGTTGGGCGGTGGGCGGGTGGGGTGGCATTTTGATCTAAAGAGTCCTGTTTGTTTCATTCTCCCTCTCGATCCCTCCTTGGTCCCTGTACGTGTCTCTCTTCGTGTTTGTATTCGGTTACGAGGGGATGGGATCTGTATTTATGGATTATCGGGCAATCTTTTTCTGCCGACGGGTGTTGGGTGGCTGCTTCCCCAGCGAAAGGGGCGGGTGGAGTTTTCGCGCCGTGGAAGAGTGACGAGGAGAGGGCGCCGCTTAGTTTCGTTTAATGTTTTCTTGCTCGTGGGATTCTGGACGCTGCATGCTTGGCGCTTGGATGTGGACTATGGGAATGAATTGGGTTCGGGTTGGGTTCTGACGCGACGGCGGCATCCCGGGAGGGAGGGGGGCTGGAGAAGTAGACAAGGAAAAGATCACGAGAGCTGTGTACCTCCCGATGCGGCAATGTCCCTGTGGCTATGGTTGTGATTTTCATCGAGATGGTGATTGCGATTGTGATCTTTGCCCCCCCCCCTTCTCTCCTGGTTTGATTCACATCCCAAGCCTGTGTCCTGTCCCAGAGAGCGAAAGCGACAGCGAGGCAGAGAGACAGAGGGCCAACAATCCTGGTACGCACCCGCGCCTCTCTTCTGCACTCTCTGTGCCCTACTGTGTTGTGTTTTCCTCTTCCTTGGTTTCCCCTCCCTCGAGACGGTCTCCCCGCACACGGGCAGCCCCGCCCCTCCCGCTCCTGCTCTGCACGGGTCGGTGGGAGGGGGAGGGCCGGCAGCAGCATCTCGTATCGTAGAGTGTGATGTCGTGTATGATGTTTGATGTCCTGTCTGTTGTCGCGGAGCGTGGCGTGGCATGGAAAGGTAAGGCAAGGCATGGCATGGCATGGCAAGGCAAAGCATGGCATGGCAAAGCATGGCATGGCAAAGCATGGCATGGCAAGGTAAGGCAAGGCAAGGCAAGGCAAGGCAAGGCAAGGCAAGGCAAAGCATGGCATGGCAAGGCATAGATAATATACAGCTTAAATAATAGATTGTAATATTACATGGTGATATGTATTAGAGCCTTTCGAGCTTAGTGTAGTAGAGCATAGTATATAGAGCATAGTATATAGAGCATAGTAGAGCATAGTAGAGCATAGTATATAGAGCATAGCATATAGAGCATAGCACATATAGCATATATTAAATACAGCTTGATTAGCGTATTGTAATATTATATGTTGAGATGTTATGAAGCCTTTGGAGTATGTTCTAGCGTAGTAGAGCACAGCATAGCATAGCATAGCTTAGCATAGATAATATACAGCTTAACTGATACGTTATAATATGATATATTAAGATATTAAAATGCTTCTAAAGGATGGTATAGCTTAGCATGGATAGCATGTAGATTAGCTAATATACTACGGTGTTATTTACTAAGATATATAAAGCCTCTAGAGCCCAGAGCCTCTAGAGCACAGCCATCCAGGCACAGCACACCCATCTCAAAGCGGGAGAGATCCCCGCCAGCTCCAGCAGCCTCTGCACCTCAGATGGAGATCGCGCCACACACGAGCGGGATCTGGACGCCGTCGGGAGTGGGCCGCGGACGCTGCCTCGTCGCACCTCGTGCTGGTGTGGTGTGGAGTCGTGCCTCGGTGGAGAGAGTGAGGGACGGGGGGACGTTGATTTCCTCTCAGTCGCATCTGGGGTGGGAGGGACTCCGAGGGGCACTGGGAGGGGTGAGCGAGCCTGGGATACGCACGGCGAGTGCTGAGAGGAGAGGGGGCTTCGTGTGTGTGCGCTGTAGAGGCGCGCGTGGGATGATGGCCACGGGTGGCGGTTCGAGAGGTCTGCGCAGAGAGGCATGTTTATGTTGATGTGTGTATGTGTATGTGTGTGTGTGTGTATGTGTGTGTGTGTATGTGTATATGTATGTGTATATGTATATGTGTATGTGTATATGTATGTGTATATGTATATGTATATGTATATGTGTATGTATATGTGTATATATGTATATATATGTGTATATATGTATATATATGTGTATATGTATAAGTATATGTATATGTATATGTATATGTATATGTATATGTATATGTATATGTATATGTATATGTATATGTATATGTATATGTATATGTATATGTATATGTATATGTATATGTATATGTGTATATGTGTATATGTATATGTGTATACATATATACATATACATACAAATCTTAGTCGCATCTACACCCCCATCATGTACCAACCCACACGTATGCGGGGGACGGTGCAGGACGTCGAGCCGAGAGCACCAAGCCTCGGCATACGCCCAAGCATCCAGGAGATGGCTCCGCCGAGCACGGGACAGCGGGAGGGGTCACTGCTGCCCGGGCTCGTCCCGGGCGGCGGGGTGAGGAGAGCCGAGCAGAGAGACTTGTGGTCCGTGGGAGTGTGAGGGGTGCATGAGGACGTGTGTAGCGTATGCGTGTACGTGTATATGTGTACATACACATACCGATGCTCACCTGATGTTCATATCTGCGGGACGAGGTCGGGTCGAGAAGCGAGGTATACCCAACTACCCAGGTCAGACGTGAGACTGAGACGTGAGAGTGAGGGGAGGCCGAGAGGTGGCGTGCGGGGGAGGAGAGAGAGGATGTGCAGCTGAGGATATATATGTCCGACGGGGGAGCTGCACCGGCAGGCCGAATGCCGCGGTGTTCACGGCATGCGCTTCGCTAAGGACTGTTGACTGCTAGGGCTAGGCGAGTTTCGACGCGAGAAACTCCCCAGGGGTCGGAGCCCATTGCCATGGGTCTGCCAGTCCGGCGGCGAAGAAGAAGAAGCGAGGGCCGTCGGCGAAGCGACAAGAGTCGGGCGTGGTGTCGAACCTCCCCGGCGGTACTCGTCATCTCGTCGTCGGCCCCGACACAGGAACATACGAGCCTCCGCGATGCCAGGCCGGAGGAGATCGAGAGCCGTGCTCGTGTGCCCCCCCCGCCCTGGGAACAGTGGATCGAGAGCCCCGCTGGTCGTCTCCTGTGATTACTCTCATGTCTACCGCTTGACCGGCGCACTCGAGAGTTTCCGTGGCAGGATCCGCGCAGCCCGACAGCAATGGCCGGTGCGTGATTCACCGTCGGAGACCGACCCAACCAGCGGATGGGACGGCCTGCTCTCGTGTGAAGAAGGTCTGCAGCGTCGCGGCCTTCGGCTGGTCTCGCTTGCTATGTTTCTCCTGTCAGAACAGAGGCCTGCTCGGCCGGAGATCTCTGCCCTGCCCGGGTTTTTGGCCCTGATCACGCGTCCTCGGAAGACAACGAGCGCCGGGATCAGAACCGCCCAGGAGCAAGGCCCGCCATCGCCCCATCCTCTTCCCTCGTGAAAATACGGAACTCTGACAGAGGTCTGGGCAGCAGAGGGAGGGGGAAAACGAGAGGGGGAGGGGATGAGGGTCCTGTCAGGGTATCCTGGCGGTTTGATTCCACCATGGTGCATCCCCTCACTGTATCGACGGCGGGCTTTGACTTTGGAGGCTTTGCAGACCTCGGAGGGGGTGCGGCACTGGGGAGGGGAGATTTCGATGCAGATGCAGATGCACAGGCTCGAGCTCGGATCCCAAGGGATTTCCCAAGGGATTTCCGATCCCGGAAAATGTTCACCGGAGACTCCTGCGCTGCTATGACTTTACGGGATGCGCCCGCTTGAGGACAAGGTGCTGGTGGGGTGGTGGTTGTCGGTGCGAGACCGAGCCGAGATGTTGGAAGCTTGCTCGAATCGAAACGGAACTCTGATATTGGCTCTTGGAAGCTTGCTCGAATCGAAACGGGACTCTGATATTGGCTCCAAGGGGGGAGATGCGTGGTTGTTCCAGCACTCGCTCTGCCCATCGTGGCTCGGGCGCTGGCACCGAGAGCCCTCGGCGTCGGGGGACGTCAAGATCGGTGGGCAGCGCACAGGAGCATTCCGCATGTCTTGGAGCCGGTCCGCGAATCCAGATGGCGGGTGTTGTCGCTCGACAGCGGCCAGCACCTGGGCAGTGGGGGCTTGTTCACTCCCTTTGGTCTCGCATGCAGGTATCGAGGCACTTTTTGCTTTTTGCCTTTTGCCTTTTGCCTTTTGCCTTTTGCTTTTGCTTTTGCTTTGGCTTTGGCTTTGGCTTTGGCTTTTGCTTTGGCTGCATCGCGCAACCGGGTACGGGGAGATCGGGGCAATGGGGAGGGGTAGAGAGCGCCGGGGGCACCGCGACGAACATGGGTGGACCGACCTACAGTACATGGGATTTGCGGAGGGACGTTGTATGTGTGGCGGCAGCCGAAAGCGACGTAGACAGGGCAGCAATGCGTTTCCTCCGCTCCGGAAAGCGTAATCCATGCTTCGGCTTTCCAGGCCTGTTTGACTTTGCGCCTGCGTAGAGTTGGCATCTCCAAGTGTCATGGAACTCTTGGGGTTCGGGAGAGTCTCTGGAAAGAGCCTGCAACTCTCGTCCCTCAAGTCGAACGATGGAACTCAATCTTCCCATTTGCGCTCAAGGTTGGGGTGCTTCGTACGTGCCCAAGCAGATCCCGGATTCGCCGTCCGTGCAGGAGTCGAGCGAATAGTAGCAGGCTCGTCTTTGCTCGAGTATTTGTATCTGGCAAGGGATGCGCCGGCTATGCCTCCCACGAGGATTCGCTGCTCCCAAGCGCACGGCACTGGACCTCAGCAGCGAGCCAAGTCGTCGAGGACATTGATGGAGCAGCATTGCCCGGAGGATAGCTGTGTACACGGCCTAGATCTCCGCTGGGCCGGTACGGACCACGCAGGACTTGGTCGCAGGCGTGATAAACACCACGTGAAAATATGCGAGAACCTCGTCCACGGTCGGATAAACACCGATCAGGTGTAGAGTCACCTCCACCCTGCAACGAGGGAATCCCGCGACACCGTCTACATCAGAAGAGATTCGCTGTTGGTCCGCGGTCAGCGGAAGCCGGCGATCTTGTGCGCTTCAACACATGGCCCCAAACACCGTAGGATGTGTGAAGCCGACGATCGAGGCGGATCCTCGTCGCTTCGTGCGCGCCCTCCGTCTGACAGCTGTCGGCTAGCCACATCACGTGGAGCGTCCTCGCATGAGTGCTACGTGAAGCCGGGCTTGGGATCCGCATCCGATCCGCGTCGCAGCGAGATTTTCAGAGAGGCCTGTTGTCATGATCCAGGCCTTCTGACCACGGCTCGCAGCAGAGGATGCAGACGACCATATCATAACTCTGAAAGGCGATCGAGAGGCAGCCCTTCCCACCAGCCGAGATTCCTCCTTGTGTACGCGGACCAAGTTCTCGCTTGCTGGCCGAGCAACGATACCCGACGTTGACCGCTTTTGCGGGGACGATTCGACTCGACTTCGTCCCGCGACCCTGGACATGTCAAGCCGCGACGAGGCAATTGGATGTGAAGCTCTGCCAATGGATCTCCCCCTCAACGTCATCATCTGCGGATGCTGCGGACCTTCGCTGCTGCATGCCACCAGACCAGACCGTCTCAACCTGCATCTCTCACCACATCGGCTCGTCGGCTTGGTCCTGTGGACACACGACTCCTTCGTCGCGTCCGCGATGCTCTCCATCTGGGCCTTCGAGGCCCGCGAGTGGTCTGCCTGGTCGGCGAGAGGCATGTCAGGTAGACCAGATCTTGCAGCCGGACGGATCCCCGCACCATGAACGCCTCCCGCCGCAAACACCTCCCCGGACCCCGAGTCGAGACGTGCAGGTCCGAGGTACGTACTACTCGTGGCTATAGCTTCTTCGTTCCTCTCTCCTCGTCTTGTTCTTCTCTTCTGCTGCTCGAGCGTCCCCGGGGTAGAGGCGCAACTGTGGTGGGATCGCTCGGCGAATATCAAGCAAGGGCAAGGGCAGTCTCAGTACCTTGCCGTCGCCACTCGACCACCGCGGGCTGGCGGCACCGACGACGCGTTTCAGACGTTCGAGATGGACTACAGAGCTTCATAGCTGCACGCGAATCATGGCCGACGACGCCGACATCGAAGCTGGACGGCGAGTGCCAGAAAACGCACCTGGTAGAGAGGGTCAGGGTCGGGAGACAGCTGCTACAACATCGCCACCGCAGGCAAACGCGGGCGAAGACGAAAGCCCTCAAGCCCTCTCCCGGTCTACGACGTCGCGGAGCAGCCACCTCTCACTTCGCGATGTGGATCGGGTTGAGATACAGGTACGAGATCTAGCTGTGAGGGTCGACCTCTCCCCCTCTGCCCTGTCGATCAAGAGCTTCCTCCGGCGCAAACGGGGACGAGATGGCAGCGACGCGCCACGGGTGAAGCAGATCCTGCACTCCGTGTCCGCCGCGATGCCGGCAGGTACACTGACGGCCATTCTCGGCGGAAGCGGATCGGGGAAGACCACCATGTTGAACACAATGGCGGAGCGCATGGCAGGTGGGAAGGTGTCGTTTGGAGGGAGTACCCTCTTCAATGGGCGGGCCGGCGTGAGGAGCGTGAGGAGCGCATATGTCATGCAGCAGGATGTGCTGCTGCCCATGCTCACCGTGCGGGAGACGCTGCGGTATTCTGCAGATCTGAGATTGCCCCCTCCGACGACCGAAGAGGAGCGGAGGAAGGCTGTGGAGGATGTCATCTTGGAACTCGGGCTGAAGGAGTGCGCGGACACCAGAATCGGCAACCATCAGCACAAAGGGTGTTCTGGAGGAGAGAAACGCCGGACCAGCATTGGGGTGCAGCTTCTGAGCAACCCGAGTGTCATGTTCGTGGACGAGCCGACGACGGGACTGGATGCTACAAGTGCGTTTCAGTTGGTCCGGACGTTGAAGACGTTGGCGAGGAGAGGAAGGACGATTGTCACCACCATCCACCAACCGAGATCGGAGATCTGGGGCATGTTTGACGGATTGGTGCTCCTGACCAGAGGAAGCCCTGTGTTCGCAGGAACCGCGGGCGATTGCATCCCGTGGTTCCAGAAACTCGGCATGGAATTGCCGCCTTTTGTCAACCCGGCCGAGTTCTTGATAGACATCGCTGCGATCGACACCCGGTCGCCCGAGGTCGAAGCCGCCTCGTCAGACCGAGTAGAGCGCCTCAAGGCCGCTTGGCTCGAAGAGAGTCAACACCGACGCGCGCCTGAGGAGGAGAAGCAGGCTGCCACACCGCAATCGCTGGTCCCGCCACGTGCCCCTCTGGCTCGTTCTCCATTCATCCGCCAGACGCGGGTCCTGACGGCACGCACTATGCTGATCACGTACCGAGATCCGATGGGAATGTTGGCCTCGCTCTCCGAAGCTATCCTGATGGGGATCTTGACCGGCTGGGTGTTCTTTGGGCTGGGCAGAGACCAGTCGGGCATCCGAAGTCGTCAGGGGGCGCTATACAACGCAGCTGCTCTGCAAGGATATCTTATTCTCGTGTTCGAAACCTACCGGCTGACAGTTGACGTCGAACTCTTCGATCGGGAGCATAGCGAGAATGTGGTCGATGTCGTCCCCTTCTTGCTGAGCCGGCGTCTGGCTCGTTTTTGGGGAGAAGATCTGCCTGTCCCCCTCGCCTACTCGGTCACGTTCTACTGGATGGCAGGGTTCAGGGCCGAAGCTGACACGTTCTTGATATTCTTCTCGATCATCTTCGTCGGCCAGTACATAGCCGTCACGTATGCTGCTGCGTGTGTCGCAGCCGCCAGAGACTTTGCAACCGCCTCTCTGATCGCCAATCTAGGATACACTGTGCAGAGTATGGCGTGTGGCTACTTCATCCAGAGCAATAGCATCCCGGTCTATGTCAGATGGTTGAAATGGACGGCATATGTATTCTACGCGTTTGGCGCCCTGTGCGCCAATGAGTTTGTCGGCCAGTTCTACGACTGCCCGCTGCCAGGGGGAGAATCCGATCCGGCCTGCGCGCAGTACACAGGCTCGTTCATCATGGACTCGCTGGGCTTTCCGCAAGACTGGGTAGTCCGGCCGGTCGTTGTACTGGTCGCATTCGTCTTCATGTTCTACCTGGCTGCTTTCGTCGGCTTCACAGTCCTCCGCGTCGAAGTGAGCGTCGCCCAAGCACGCGTGTCGGACCTCGACCTGTCTGCCGGGAAAGAGATGATGGCTGCGAGGAGCCGCGCTGAGGCGCGCACCGTCGACATTGGCCTGGACCGGCTCGCCCTTGACTTGGACAGGAGGACCGTTCTCGGCCGAAGATTACCCACCCAGACCATCCTCCACCCCGTCACCGCAACGTTCCAAGCCGGTCTCCTCAACATCGTCATGGGCCCGTCGGGCAGCGGCAAGACGTCGCTGCTGAGCGCCATGG
This sequence comes from Diplocarpon mali, assembly GCA_024741835.1. Classification (NCBI taxonomy): domain Eukaryota; kingdom Fungi; phylum Ascomycota; class Leotiomycetes; order Helotiales; family Drepanopezizaceae; genus Diplocarpon; species Diplocarpon mali. The sequence continues at coordinate 53,561 of JAENRP010000176.1, forward strand.
CCTTGCGACTCCACCCCCGTGTCGGCACCCACTACACGCAGTCCGGAGAGATGACGTTCAACGGATCGGTCCCGGCAGACTCCGTCGTCCGTTCCGTGTGTTCCTACGTCTGCCAGGATGACGATGCTCTGCTGCCGTCTCTGACGGTTCGTGAGACGTTGCGATTCTCGGCTGGATTGCGGCTCCCCTCGTTCATGACGACGGCTGAGAAGACCCAGCGGGCCGACGACATGCTCCTGAAGCTTGGTTTGAAGGACTGCGCAGACAACCTGATCGGATCCGAGAAGATCAAGGGCATCTCGGGAGGGGAGAAGCGCCGCGTGTCGATCGCCGTCCAGATCTTGACGGACCCTCGCGTACTGCTACTCGATGAGCCAACGAGCGGGCTGGATGCGTTCACAGCATCCTCGATCCTCGATGTGCTTCAAGCCCTCGCCCAAGAAGGCCGGACGGTGATCCTCACCATCCACCAATCCCGCTCCGATATGTTCCAGAGGTTCGGGAATGTGCTCCTCCTCGCACGAGGAGGCTCGCCGGTCTACGCGGGAGATGGCGCTGGCTTGCTACCTCACTTCGATTCCCTCGGCTATCCATGTCCCACTACGACAAATCCAGCCGACTTTGCCCTCGACCTGATCACGGTCGATCTGCAACGCTCAGACCGGGAAGCTGCAACGCGCCGGAAAGTCCGCTCTCTAATCTCATCCTGGACGGCCGGGGACTTGGCCTCTGTCACGCGGCCAACGAGCATCGCCACGCCCGCCCAGCTCGGGTCTCTGATCCGCCAGCCGACATCCTTCGCTGCCGCGTTCCCGATTCTTGTCCACCGTGCCTGGATCAATTTCCGCCGTCAGCCCGACCTTCTCATCGCTCGCACGACCCAGGTCACCGGCCTCGCGGTCATCCTCACGCTCTTCTTCGCTCCTCTCCACCACGACTATGCTGCCGTCCAGACGCGGCTAGGCTTCATCCAGGAATTCTGCGCGTTCAACTTCGTCGGCATGCTGCAGAACGTGGCGGTGTATCCCAGCGAGAAGAAGGTTTTCGACCGGGAAAACGACGACGGCACGTACGGCGTCGAGGCGTTCCTCGCGCAGTACCTTACCCTGGAAGTCCCGTTCGAGATACTCACGAGTCTCATCTTCGCGATCCTGGTCGACCTGGCTGCGGGCCTGCCGAGGACCCCCCGGCTGTTCTTCGTCTGTTTCTTCAACTGCTTCTGCATCGTCTCTTGTGGGGAGAGTCTGGGAATCATGGTAACCCCTCCGTCGTTCCCCGTCCGCGGGGTCGAGAGAGGGGTCTCAAGCTGACGGCTCGCAGTTCAACACCCTCTTCCCGCACACCGGCTTCGCTATCTCTCTGACCAACGTCTTCCTATCCATCTCGCAATTCATGTCCGGCGTCATGTCGATCGACATGCCCTCGTTCCTCCAAGGCGTCAACTACCTCTCCCCCCTACGCTACGCCATCCGAAATCTCGCGCCGTACTCTCTACACGGCCTGAGCTTCACTTGTCATGCTCCTCAGCGCCTACCCGACGGACACTGCCCGATTGAAACCGGAGAGCAGGTCTTGCAGCTTTACAAGCTGGACAGCGACCCGTTGATCAACCTGATTGCGTTGGGGGCGTGCACCGTGCTCTATAGGTTGTTGGCGTACGTGCTCCTGAAAGGGACGAAGACGCATTGGGGGAGTACGGGGTTCGTGAAGAAGATGAGGAGGCTTGTTGGTTCGAGCCAAGCTGGCTGAGACCTACGGCCGTGGGAGTCTGGTCGTGCCGGGATAGATTTGCCGGGTATGCGGTTCTGGATATTCCGGCCTGGTCTGGGAGGAGTTGAGCGAGCCATACAACGAGCAGAGTCAAATGATGATACGATTTATCCTAATCAGACCTTCTCCGTAGTAGTCCGAGTGAGATGGTATGCCATCAAAATTGCACGACACCTGGTAGGTTGCACAAGAGACCTTCTCGGGTATTTATCCTATCGCCGGTCACAGGCGCCCAAATTGGCACCTGGGGCCAGACGGCTGCAGTCTAGGGCATGAGAGTGTAGACCCAGGCCCAACGAAAACTTCCCGGCAGCTTCCGCGACTGCCCTGAGACTCTCGTAAGGCGTCCTACTCCTAAGCTGTCGTCGAGACAGGCTAACTCGCATGACAATATCTATGAGAGGCAGTGGGTGCGACTCCCAACCAGTGTCCAGCTTACTGTCTCTACCTACCCTCTTTCCGAGTGTCAATCCTGCCGCGAATCCAAGCACCCAGGTCGGCTCCCTCCGAGGTATCCCAGCCGGCCACCTCGCCGGATAGAATAGTCCGATGCACACGACGTGGTCGCTGTCTTCTCAGGGGTTCCCTGGTGGCATGGCTGGACTGGGGGGAAGCGGAGAGAGCTGGAAGATAGCTTCAGCATGGCAGGTTCGAGAAGTTCGACTGGCAGCTCTCGTGGGGGAGAGAGATATATATATATATATATATATATTGGAAGACGGGATATGATATATGATGTATCTTGGAACAAGGATTGTGAGTTCTGGTGTTTCCTGTCTATTTTTTCCTTTGTCTTTCTTCTTTCTCTTTCTCTTTCTCTTTCTCTTTCTCTTTCTCTTTCTCTTTCTCTTTCTCTCTGCCTTGAGAGGAAGGGGAGGGCTGCTAAGGAGCGGAACGTCAGGAGGCCCCTCGTCACGTACCGTCACCGACCGTGACGCCGCCGGCCCAGATCATGGTCTGCGCTTCGTCGTAGAGGTCGGTGGCGCCCGGCACTGGAGCGGGTGCGAAGCCTCCTGAAGACGCCCCCGGGTAGGCGATCACGTCTGACCTGCTCGCCGAGAATGCCTCGGAGGCGGCCCAGGCCTGCCGTCTCGGCTGATGCTCTGATGGACAGCCACGCTGGCAGCGAGCATATCGTCCGGCGGAGCCGCGGGAAATTCTTGCAGAGGAGAAATGTCCGGAGGGACGCGTCCACGGCTTCCACCAGGGGAGCGCGGACGTCGGGCTCGTCCATCTTCTGCACTGATCCCCCCGGAGCAGAAGCCTTGCACGGGATCGACCGCGAAGCAGCGGAACGCGAGGAGCAGGTCCGCAGACTGGCCGGCGCCGTCGTTCGTCGACAAGATGTCCGCCCGGTGGGCGAACTGGCCGAGTCAACACCCGGCCCGCTCTCTCTGAGGGCCCTTCCTACGGACATTGCGCCTATCGAGACCGAGGATGCCGAGGATGCCTCTCCGCGAGAAGAGCGGCTGGAGCACATCCTTTCGTGCCTTGGCCGCCGCGTACGTGAGGAAGCCGAAGGAGGGATGGTCTCCGCCAAAAGACCGATACAGCATCGGCTCCTCGTCCCACCTCGCCGAAGCGTGGCAGATCTCGTGGTACGCGGAACGCGTGGCAAAGTGAAGCTGCAAGAGGGGTCAGTGGCCGCGGCTATCAAAGCCTCTCGGATGGCGAGACTCTACCTCGTTCGGCCCGACACGAATGATGTCTCCCGCGCTCTCCCCCAGCCGAGATGCCCACCCCGCGAGCCAGGAGGCTTCTTGCTGATACGCGAAGACACAACACCGCATACGCAGGACGCCGCGAGGAGATAGCTACCAAGAGCTCCCGACAGCTGCCCAGTGACTTCCTGGCAGCTCAAGATCGAGCAAGCGAGATACCCATGTTCAGGTTTAGGTCTGGCGAAATCAACAAGAATATATTGTGCTGGTCACGTGTGACAATAGGGGCTACACGAGATGGGCGGGTCAACAAGGTCGGAGCGGCAAGGACTTGTGAATCACACAAGCCTCATCGGATTTCGGACACTCATCTCCCAGAGACGTCGGCTATGCGATCAGCTACTCAAACGCGAGATACAATTTTGCCAAGCATGCCACCATGTTTACCTCGCTAGACCATCCTGCGGATGCCTTTTGACCAAGTCGACCGGTGCTCTGTACTGCTTTCTGCCTACTACAAAGCAGTAAGTGACGGCGAACGCCACGGTTCCGCGGTACATCACGACGTTCCAGTTCGTAGTCGCCGCCGTCATATTCTTGTCGATCGGGAAGAAGACAACGATCCAGTCCACGAGCAGAAAACAGGCTGCGCCGACGTTGATGAAAATCCCGGCAGAGCCTAGTGACGGGGCGGCATCGGTTCGCTGCGAAGCCGCCGGAGGATCAGGCACATGAAGGACATGATGTACGTCCCTAGGATTGCCGACACCGCGAGAGATCCAACAGCGTTGAAGGCAACGGTGGATCCGATGTTGATCAGAAAGGTGGACGGCGGTACCAAAGGTCAGGATGACGGCACTTAACGTGATAATCCAGCCGGGGCTCACATGGAGGGAGCCCATGCCTCGTCAGTCTCGAGTCTCAGCTAGTGGCACTTTGAGAGCATCCGTAGGCGCTGAAAGACGAGAAGGGCAATCCTTTATCCCGTGCACAAAACCGCTTTTCAAAATTAGCACTGTCGCTGTGAATATCCGGGGCTTATTTGAGTTGGGTCGAGATCTCGGATCTTCGAATATCATAGGTGGTGAGTAGTAGCCTCGGAGTAAGTGCCTGGGATAAAGCTATGAAGACTTCTCAGTAGAGAATGCGTACCGCGGAGTCCACGCCGATCAAGGCGTGTATGGGGCCCAGGAGACCGACCAGGAACGACAGGCCTTTGAAGTCCCAAGCTCCTAGATTCAGGAACTCCATGAACACCGCTCTTGGCGAGCTCAGCGGAGCCAGATCAGAACGGCGAAAAACCCGAGAAAGTGGACGACGAGCACCATTCCTTCGACCTGAGGGAGTCGCCTGACAAGAAACGTGTTGAAGACCATGCCGAACAACGATGGTAACTGTGAGGAGTGCGCCGTGCCATCTCTCGAGAGCATAAGTCTCGCTATCCAGGACCAGGAGACCTTGGCATCATCGGACCGACCAAGAAGGCCAACGAGGCCAGGCCAGTCTGCCATCCCGGGATAGACGTCCAGCCTGTTCTCCGTCAACTCCAGGGCAAATCGGTGAGCGAGACTTGTCCGCTTACCGACGACGTAACTCAAGGACTTCTAGCAATGTCGAGAGGAAACTCAGACACCCAATGATACTGGACCCCGGAGGTCGGGGATTTGGCTCTGGTTCGTGAGCTGATCGCGCCGACTCAGTCGCACAAGTCGGTCTTACATAGATGCCATCTCAGCGATCGTCGCGAACACGAGCATGTATCCCGCCCCGACGAGGTATCCCCATACCAGACCTGCCGTGCCTCCGCTCACCAAGCCGAAGGAGCCTGTCCTGTATAGTGGTCAGCCAATCTCATCTACTAGATGCAATGGCTGGATGCAGAACGTATATCAAGGCAATCTCCCAGGTCCTCATCAGCGTACAGGCAAAGCCCAAGGTAGATATGAGACGCAAGTCTCGCTGCAGCAAGAGTCGCATCGGTCGTGAGTCTTCAGATGCATGCTACCGTGATACGTCGGTCTTGTCTGCTCATCACTGCCACACGCTTGAAGGCGAGGGGAGGGGCGGGTACAAAGGTTGAGCTGCTGTGACCGGCCCGGCATCCGCATTTCTTGCTCATCGAAGGCGAAGCTGATCATTGGCGCGTCAACATTGTTCATGTTAATATCTGTGCTCTTGATAGCACTTCGTTGTAAGCTGTCGCATCCTTGCATTTTCTTTGAAAGGACATGTCCTGATGTGGTGCGCAAATCCAACTTGATAGGTGTCAGCTAGTTTGCTCGGTGGCAGGCCGTGGCCGTGCTAGGCGTTTCTACAGACCTTGCACTGTTTTCGTCTCCGATAACCCTAAGTCTCCAGGCATCACTCCAAGAAGTCATTGGTTGTTCTAGCATTTGGTCTGCGATTGCCGTAAGTCAGATCCGGACTCCTTTGCAGATAGCCGCTTACTCGGAATTCTGGACCAGAGTGATTGTGCCCGCCATATTTCGCCTGGGAATCATCTTTGCTGCTCTGCACGCTGGTGAGCGGAACCTCAAGGGTGCAATATCGGCTGCCTATACTCAGATACAAATCTGCTACGCTACAACCGCTGCAACGACACCCTGTCTTCGGCCTTCCATGAACGCTCTCAACGCCAGCTATGGCGCACCTGCGTCCGTAGAGTCGAGTCCAGATGCGACGAGAGCCTACTCGCTGAGCCGTTTGTCCAAACGAAACAAGAAGAACGGGACGGAGGTAACGGATAGTGGGAAAGAGCCAGAGTCTCAAGGTTTGGAGCCTGCACCTCGGATAAGATGGGACGGCACGGCGCATCATGTAGATGTGTTGAATGGTGATCAGCTGAGTCTCGAGAGTCGTGAGAGTGGGCAGATGATGATTTCGAAAGATACTGAGGGGACAGTGAAGTATGAAGCCGTGCAGCGGGGACTGGTCCAGACAAGGCGAGGTCTCTATGCTATGCCACCATTCATTTCGAGTGTCTGTTGGAGGCTACCATCTGCTCATTCTGCAGTACATAAAACAAGTCAAGGCGATGAGCCGATTACGTCTCGCTATCCACCTTGAGACTGCAGTGGCTATTCGACTCCTGTTGCTCCGTTCTACCAGCTCAGTCCTGACCAGCGTGAGTTCACGTAAATGGCAAGCATCTTATAATACAGAAGCGAGCTTAAGGGCAAGTATTTTACTCGAAACTCATATCATCCACCAAATTATAAGGCGATATTATATTTCAAGCCTTGGTGCTATTGCCATGAAACTCTTCATGATATGCAGAGTACATTTGCTTCATACTCGCGAACTCAAATGCACGTCATCATGACTGCTAGCAGCTGTCCTATATACTATATTTCCAAGTTCCAAGTTCTTAGTTCTGCACCTACTAGCGAATTTATAATACATAGCTGAAGGTATACTACCCTACTCTAACTGTGATAATTCTTCAAGCTCCTACGTTCTTATATCTAGGTTCTTCTCTTGGACCGTATGATGACGCCTCACGTAGTGGAGTAGAAATCACGAGTAACACGGCCGACTATCCTGGTATATAGCTCTGCTTGGTGCAGGTGGTATATTCAGCGCGCGCCGTTGTTGAGGAGCCAGAGGGCTGCCATCACGTTTTTCCTTGAGCCCACCGAGTCCTCTATAAAAGGAAAGAATGATCTCTCTTGTGGGCCACGGCAAGCTCGCTTTCATCTGACGCCGATGTCGAGGGACGTTGGAGGTGATTAACGAGCAAGGCACGGGTTTAGTGTGACGACACAGAACCGTCTGCATTGCGGGATCAGGTATGGTAGCAAGAACGAGGTGCAAAGGCGTATTCTGCAGGTCTAATACGAAAGAAGCGAAGAAGTTGGAGGACTCTCCTATAGAGAGCCTCCCGACTTGAATAAACCGGCCAGAGGCCCTGGCGCCCATTTCTATAATATTATGCGAGAGTCCCCTAGTACTCGTTATTAAAGTAGAGTCAGGGTAGCCCTACCTCGAATGATATATCAAAACCTTGACCGCCGTAACTCCGAGATGCCATCGTTACGTTTAGAAGCCCTCTATCCTCCATACTATGGCCCAAGAACGACAGATATACTCATCTTGATCTTACTGGGGCGGTCTCTTGTTCGAGTGCCGAGAACACGGAAGATTTCTGCAATATCCACGTCGGCAAGAAGTATTGCTGTCGAGGGCTGGCATGCTGCAGGACCACTACACCATGAGCCTGTTCATCTCTGAGCTATTCTGTTCCCGACGCCACTTTCAAGACAGCTGGTTGACGCTCAAGCCTCCAAGGTGAGATTTCTTCGATGACATTACATATCTATCTGCTTTGGCTCCCTTTTCCCTCAGTCTACCGGTCTACCGGTCAGGTTCTGGTGTTTTTCTTGGCGAGCCCCTGAATTCTAGCGGTATCTCGGCTGGCTGCGGGGTGACTCTTCCCCTCTACTGGCCTGGAGTCACTCTGGATGATCTGGATATAAGTCTGCGACCAGAAGAAAAGGTGGAAGCAATGTACGCGAAGCATATCGAGAGAGAGAAGTCTACACTTCTGGACAAACCTTCCGGAACCTGCAAGGATCACCGGGCATTGCACAAAGTCCCCCCCCCGTAACGAACTTGCAGAGAGAGTCCTAGAGTCCCTTCTTCCTCAGCCTGAATCCCTCCAGTATACTCTCCTGCTGCGCCCTCCAAGTGAACTCAAAGCCCAGTCCGCCCTTGAGCCTCTTCTCTCTGCACTCCTCTTCGCAAACCCACGCGAAGCACTGGTGTTCTCGCGCATCCAGCTTCACTTCGCCTCCACCCTCGACCTCGACCTCGAACTCGAACTTCACCACCCGCAACGCTCTGCTCGTCACGAACGTCCTGCCCGGGCCCGGGCCTTCTCCAGCAGAGGGAACCGAACGCTTGATATGCGTGACGGTCAAGCCGGACTCTTCCCAGACCTCCCGCGCGACCGCGTGGAGGATTGTGGCGTCTGACGTGTCGACACCGCCCCCGGGAACCTCCCAGAGGTTGGGGCTGGAGTCAGTTGGTGCGCGTTGGACGAGGAGGAGCTTGTTGTCGGGCGCGAAGACGAGAGCACCGGTTGCGATGGCTTGGTGTGGGGGAGATGATGGGTGGGAGGCGAGGTAGGTTGACATAGGGACTGCGAATTGTGTCAAAGTGGGGTCGAATGAGAAGTCTGGCTTCGGTTGCGCCATGATGGTATTGGGTTTTCCGGCGGGTGTCGGCAGGGGTAGAAAGATTTCGAGGAGCCGACGGTTTCCTGTCGCGTCGCTTTGGTCCTTGAATTACGTAGATTGAAGAAACATGCTCTTCAATTTGTGTTGGGTGACTTCGGGTTAGCGAATGCTTCGGCTTTCCACACCAGGCTTGCGATTTTATTCCCTCCCTGGTAGACAGGGGAAATAAGGAGAACGATGAAAGATTTCTACAATATCCAACTCAGGTCCGGAGCTTGCGCATGACTTCTAACTACACAGTCAGCTCAACAAACCGGCTAGTTTCCAGGCATCTTGGCGTTTGACAAGCCGCAGAAGATATCGGGCTAGGGTTTCTGTTGTCGCCCATGCACTGTATATACCAGAGTTCTGGTTTCCGTTCTTGAGGCCGACGACTTGACGACGGTGTTTCAATCGCCGGTTACCTCAGGTCTGCCACACCTGAATCTTGATCATCTGTCTACGAAAGCAAGCACCAATTCCGATTCCGGATTAGTAGCGATGGTTCTGTTCTAAAACCCGTCACCTCCCAAAGACTACACCCTAACTTGCCAATTTGAGCTGCTGCTTCTTGACCCGTGTGAACAGCCGTGAGAGCTTTATCGGCCTCAGATGAGATAGCCGAATACCTGAAGCTTTTTCCTAGGCGAGAGTAGGATCTCTTCGGCCGACTTGTATTTACTTCCTTTCGGTAAAGGGGGCGGCGGCGGCCGGTTGTTTAACAAGCACTTGGTGGACCTCGAGGGATTTGAAGCTTATTCTCTCAACAGCGCGGGCAGAACCAGGAGTATAGAACAACTTCAGATTCTAATGACGTTGTCATACAAGAGACACTAATCGAAGTCCTCCGTGTTGGTATTTAATTTCACGTTTTAGAAGGGTACTTGGTTTAGTTCAAGAGACAGGATTCAGGAAATATGTTCAAGAGTTCTAATTGTGTCTTACATCCCCTCACACAGCATTGAGAGGGATTCAAACGCTCAAAGCGAGGCCTGAATGGTATGAATTGCGGCAAGTTTGGGAGCCAAATATTCCAAGGATGGCCCACAAGCAAACCAAGACCGTCATATCTCCCTTGAGACAGTCAGCATGATCCATACTTGAACTTGAGGATAGATTCCTTGAGCAACTCAGGGCTACCTTCCTTTATCGGCGAGTTCCCTGCCGGCACCGTTGGGCACGACTATTGCCAGGCACATTGGTCTGATCGAATGGCCAGCCAAATTTAGGATTATTGACATGGTATGAGGGTCCAGGTCTCAATCGGTATTGATCTTCTACGCTCTCTATGCGCTTTGGGTGCTCAAATTCTGGTTCCTAATCTTGACCATCTACCCATGAAAACTTTTCGTATGCTCTCCAAGTTTGTTTTTCTAGTTGATGGTTTTCACGCATGCTGCCAGCCTCATAACACCTTACTCGAGCGGCCATGAAAATGCTTTAAAGAAGCCACGCAGGGCCTTTAACGTGCTATTCTGCATGCTATATCTAGTCAACACTCCGACCGCTGTCGTTGCTGCTGTCATGCGATGAAGTGATGGTTACAGCAAGTGAGCATTTCCATCTGAACAACACGGGTGGGAATAGCATGTTCAGGACTCGGTACAACCCATACTAGACTACTTTTTACGTGAGGTAATCACAGCGATTCCATGTAAAGCAGATTACAAGTCAAGCCATCGTTGGATGGCGGATTTTCCAGGTCCTCCACGTTCGGGCAAGCTATTTTGGTTAAAATCGCAATTGCAGAGTCTTTGAGACACCTCTTGCGATATGAGAGACTTTGAAAACTGCGAGTGTCTCAAAGTAATTATGATCTAGCTCTTGTGAGCGTTCCAGACCGACTCTACCCAGGAAGAATAATAGCAACGGCTTATTGGCACCCTGTATCCAAAGGTCACGTAGTACTGGTGATCTAAACCCGAGAAGCAACATAGCCTCCTGTCGATCAGGCCTACTGTGTTTATCTTGTACTTTCGAAATATGGCCTTACTTGAGATCCACGCCCATCCCTACTTCAAGCTGTTGGCCGTCCTTGTTTCTGTTAGAATATACAAGGATTGGAGACTAAGGCTTATGTAATCATATCTTGTATATATACTCCTGCAGCTCCATGGAACTCAGAATCTACACCTTTAGATTCTGTCAGGTTCAAGTGGCCATAGCTCAGGGCACACTTCCGAAGTGCGATCCAGGGTCATGATAAGCTTTCCAACAAGAGGAAGGTCGAATCCTTGGCAGGCAAAAGCATGTGATCTCCCCTTAACCGAGCCTTATCAACAAGCGTAAGCGATGAATCCGTGGCGGCATCCATCCGGTCCACTTCACGAGATCTGTTTCCACGGATGCAGGGACGGATGCGTACGCTCGGCTAGAGTACGCGTGCTTGGGTGGTGATGCTGAGGTGCTCTCCAGAATAGTATCGGCATGATGCATTTCCTCCGTCCTGTCTGCCGTTCCGACATGTTTACTTTCCAAGCCGATGGGTAGTTGGCAAGTTCGAAAACAAGCATCGACGTGCGAATCGGGCTATTCCGATCACCCTACCATCTCTTGAGAACTTCAAGAAAGCTTCTCTTTCGCGATGCCAAGGTCGAAGTTGGTTCTCCTCGATAAGCATGTTCTCTTTCCGGCGTCTCACACCTGCAGCCGTAACTGTATTATTGCGCTCCCTCACCCACGCACCAGGTGCGTCTCTTGCTTAGCGACTCTGGAGAGCATATGATGTGGAAAACGCATTTCCTAATCCTTCTCGAGCGAGATCGATTCCCAAGATAGGCAGAGACGGGATTTGGTGATTTGCCGCCCAGAGACCAGACACAACTCCTGCCTCATTGGAAGCTGGTGCTGCTTTTACGATTGTCCTCGACATCTACATTCGTAGTCCGGAGGCACCACTTGCAGCCGCGAACTTCTCCGTATCTGAGGAAGGCATACAAACAAACGGGTGGCCATCTCATCCTGAGCTTCTGCTTTCTGACCTCGGATCAGCCGCCAAGTATCTTCTTTCCTGACCTTCCTGTTTTCGTGGCGTTGTCTTCCAGAAATTATGAGTGGTCTTCCGGGATTGTTCGAGATGGACGGCCTGGGAGATGGCCTCGGGGAATTCGAGCTCGTCTCGCCGGCCATCGAGAATTGGGGTGGGAAGGCGGAAAGCGGACGAGGGGGCTGGTGGGCTTCTTGTTCTTATAAATGCTCCGTCGGCCTCGGTTGTTGTCGAACAGGCTCAATCCTTCTCAAAAGCTCTCACCCAAGACGCCTTTCGCTTTCCGGTGCCCGCCAAGATGCGTTTCACCACAGCCCTCGTGCTCAGCGCTGCTGCCAGCGTTTTGGCCAAGGAGATGGCTAAGGATCCGATCAAAGCCAGTACGTTGCTTTAGCCCCGTTGTGCTTCCGGCCAGCCAATCGCAAGAACTAAACCATCCGGTCAGGGATCTATGACTCCGGCCTCAAGATGGACGAGATCAGAGACAGGAAGTTCGCCCACTGGGAAGCGGAAGAGGTGGCTGGACTCTTAGACTCGTCTGGATGGCCGAGACTCAACTTCACCAAGTGCGTCAATGGTCTGGCGACTGCCATCGAAGGCGATGCCTCGCACACCTTTAGGTGCAAGAATGTCGGTTCGCCATTCGTTCTTGCGAAAGCCCCCCTAATTATCTGAGCAGGTCGACCTCCACGACTTCATCAGCCATGCCGATCTTGGATCACCTACCGGCAGCGGAGGAATCATCGGTAGTTCCGCTTGGGGATGGACAGATCCCGACTCGGGCAGAGAGTTTGTGGGTGAGTTACAAGATCTTTCGATGTGATCAGAATGCACAGGACTGACCGATGCAGTCTCCGGCATGTACCAAGGATGCGTGTTCCTCGAAGTCCTCAGTACCGGCAAATTGCTGCCACTCGGATTTCTGTACGTGACCTCACACCTGTGCTGGCTGGAATGGGGCGTCTGTTTCTGACTCGGAATAGTCCCCCGGCGGCTCCTCTGAACAGGAATGCTCTCTGGAAAGAGATCCGCTCCTACAAGAACTTCATGCTCATCGCTAGCGAGCTAGAAGGCTCAGGTGTCCAGATTTTTGACATGACCAAGGTAGAATATGCTTTCCAGACAGGAGTAGAGCGTGCTAAGCACACTGCAGCTTCTCACCATCGACCCCGCTACCGCGCCAGTCCACTTCACTCAGGCCGATCTGACAGGCCATTTCACGGATCTGCCACTTGGGCGAAGTCACAACGTTGTCGTCAACGAAGAGAGCAACTTCGCTGCTACCGCAGGATCTGTCCCTCGCGATGACGCCTGTGGTGCCGGTCTTATCTTCTTTGATCTGACTGATCCTTCGAACCCGACCAAGTTGGGCTGCAACGGCGCCGATGGATACGTTCACGATGTTTGTCACCCCTGCGCGACTTGGTGTGCGCACGACGCTGATGTGAAGTAGGCCCAATGCTTGGTTTACCATGGACCGGATACCAAGTACGAAGGACGTGACATCTGTTACGGCTACAATGAGGACAGCCTCACCATTTACGATGTTACCGACAAGGCCAATTCCACGATCCTCTCCATCACGTCGGTAAGCAACTTCTTGAGCCCAGGGTCGGGGGTCTACACGAAACTGACCCAGAACCAGTACGAAGGGGCGACTTTCACCCACCAGGGCTGGGTCAACAATATGAGCTGGCAGACCTACCTCTTCCTCGATGACGAGATTGACGAGGAGGAGCGTGCTGGCCCGGCTGCAGATCAGTACCCCGTCACTTACATCTTCGACATCTCCTCGCTCGAGGCTCCCAAGCAGACCGGTCTCTACAAAGCCGCGAACAAGGGGATCGACCACAACCAGTATGTCATTGATGGTCTCAGCTTCCAAGCCTCGTACGGATCCGGTCTTCGTATCTACGACGTTTCATCGGTCGAGGAAGACCCCACCGGGAACAGCGTATGCGAAGTCGCCTTCTTCGACATCCACCCCGAGGATGACAGTGCCCCGGGAGGCGGCATCTCGGAGTACTCCGGCTCGTGGGCTACATACAACGGCTTCAAGTCTGGATTCATCTTCGTCAACACGATCGAGCGCGGTGCATTCCTCGTCAAGCTCACCAAGGACAAGGCTGACTTGAAGTGCGGCCCCAAGGTCTGCCACGCCGACGACTGTCTCCGCGCTCTACGGGATGCTAGCATTCCAGGACGTCTGGAGGAGAGCCAGAAGTTCTGCGGCGAGTTCACCAAGACCGTGATTGCGGACGTGACCTTGGTCAAGGATTACGCTGCTTCGGCCTGCACGGGCAACATGATCTCACGGGTCAGCTCCGCCTGCGCGTGCTTGCCAACGCCAACGACATAGAGGGCCGAGAATGGGCCCGAGAATGGGCCCGAGATACATATAGTCTCGTAAGTAAAGCTACCATTTGCCATGGAATATGGAGCAATTTTCAGCTTGATGTATATCTGGGCACACGTGAATACAGTCCTCTCCCCGTGAGTCCCCGCGAGTTTTGTCAACCTGTCACGAATGTCATTGCACCCCAGGAACCTAGCGAAGTCAGCAAGTGTTTGACATCTCCGATTGTTGTTGGGACAAGTCTGTGAGCTTGCCTTTCCCAAGGTGCTGAAGCAGCTTGGTGGCATTTGAAAACGAGGGCGCAGAAAGCCCATCACCTCTCTAGACCTCCTCCGAGGTATATCTCCAGTAGCCGCTAAGTGCCTCGTCCATAACATGAACCATGCAGACCGGCCCTCTTCGTACCCCACGACCCCTCTAACCCCCTTCGCAGCACCTCCCATCTCCCCGCCCACGCGGTCGCCCTGATCCAGAACCACGCCCATGGGATTCTCCCTCCCCTCTCCCAGAGCGAGCCAGGACGCCATTCGGCGGTCCTTTTTGCATGGCCAACGACTTGCCATTGAGCCAAGTCGATACCACGACGATCCCTCTAGCAACTGACGCCTCTTGGTCGGTGGGGCCACTTCGAAAGTCCCCTTTGATTTGATGGCAGGGCTGTGTCCCGTGACGTTTGCGTTACGGCGATGCGATAAGAGCAGCAAAGTTGGGATCGGGTGTGCTTGTGGGCTCTGGTCTGCTCGCTCACAGAAGCCGTGACAAGCTGGAAGGACCATGACACCGAGTAGATCTTGTTTGGACTCGCGAATGTAACTGTAGGAATATAGTGGTCGGGGTCGTATGTAAGGCATATGACGAGATTGAAGGAGGAGAGTGAATCTCGGGGACACGTGACGACCTTGGCATGAGCTGCCCTCGAGTACTGATTTCTCTATCTCTCTCTAATAATCATCTACAACCAAAAACCAGGCTACAATCATACCTTTTCAGTGCGCACCTTGGGAAAGCAATAGTAACAACACCAATGGCTCTCGCGTGTATTCTGAGCTATTTCTGTCCGCACAGCGAACAATCTTCGTTACTGTTAGAATATACAAGGATTGGAGATTAAGGCTTATGTAAGCATACCTTGTATATATACTCCTGCAGCTCCATGGAACTCAAATTATACATCTATAGATTCTATCAATTACGGAGCTTGTGCTTCTCTTCGGGACTCTTTTCGCTCCTTGGCTGGGCTCTGGGTCGTGGGCCTGGGCAAATCACTGGAGCGGATTTGAAGCTCTGGCATGATATGTCTCTAGTTGCTGGATCTCTCAAGTTCTCCTATGGCCTGGCCTGTTACTTCGTCCCGGAGTCTACAGCATCGGCTTGGGTCCTCAGCTTTGGAGAGTGAGTTGCTGCTGAGCGACTGAGACTTGGCCAAACCGGTGCCCGATCAAGATGTCCCGGGTCGAGGAATCGGTCCTGGACATCGAGATATGGCTCGTTGCATTGATGATGGCCTCGGTACATACAGTGAGTGAACGGGGCACTGGGCGGGTTGGGCCTTTTTGATCGTCAGCACCATTTACGACTCGGTCCTGATTCTATCTTCTTCCCTGGTGGAGTATCTATCTCGTCATACTCGCAACTGGCTGTTAACCCTGCCGCATTCTTAAATTCGCATCATCATGATCGTGCGTTATTGTTTGCCGGTCCAAGGTATGTCAGGATACGCGGAAATGCTTTTGGCATCACCGCGCTGCCGCTTCTGGCGTTGACTCTATCATTGGTTTTTGGGGGGGGCCCGTCGTGTCCTTGATCCTCTCTATGGGTATGACGAAATCTGCCCGCTCGACGAAGAGGTATGCATGGCTGCCATAATCTTCGGTGCTAATTTTGCTTGCACTATCGTTGGTCCTCGGCTTGATCGATGTCAAACCTAACGAGACATTATCCTCCTAAGCTACCTTATGGCTAAGTCTTATAATACGGTAAGTTTACCGTAGCTTTTCAAACTCAACGGTGCTAATTCCCGTCGCTATTTATCACAAAGGTCTCAGCTATCACCCTGTATTTTTTCCAGCTGGGGAGAATAAGAAACGAGCGGCTATAGTATTGAATACTCTCGACCGAGAAAAGATGGCGGCTCAAGACCTTGCAGAGAAGGGAAATCCTTAATTCAAGTGAGGCACTCCAAGTACGGTACTTACTACAACCATGGGTCGCATATACGTCGACACAGATACAAGAGATAAAGATAATGCCTCCATATACCTCTTTCCACGTGACATATGCCCAACTAATTAAGTCCCTCGGAACTGTTTTGATCAGCTAGCTACATATATATATCCTAGGCCTTCGATCGGGTATCTCAGAAGTCCTAACGGGCGGGCTCTTACACCTGTTGTGTGTTGTAGGAATATAGTGATCGGGGCCACATGTAAGGCATTCGACGAGAGTGAATCTCAGGGACACGTGATCGTGATGGTCTTGGCATAGGCTACCCTCGTCTCCCTCTCTCTCTCTCTCTCCCCCTCTTAGGTAGATCATCAACAACTATAACCAGAAATTCAATCATACCTTTTCAATGCGCACCTTGTGAAAGCAACGCTTGTAGTATCACCGGTTCCCTCAATGGCGGACGCATCCCGGCTGCAGCATCAACTCGAACCTCGATCTCTCATGTCAGGGCCATGGATCTCGCCGTCCACGCTACACCCAGATCAGCAACTACACGCCACTTTCTATTGTTAGTCGAAATCCAGCCGTCTTTCGCCCGAGCTCCTCCGGTCATACCAAATCGTGCTCACTGGCTCCGGAGCATCGTCCCTAAACAGAAAGCGGCCGGCAGCCGAGGTAGGAAGTCCAAACTTGCAGTACCTCGCTGCCCGAACAAACTTAAACACCATCATTTTTGAGGCATCCACAAGCGCTTGTTGTATTTACCCTGCCGAACCCCATATAAGCTTCTATTCCCCTCTACCAAGATGGGCAAACCAATCCAGCGCAAAAGAAAAATTATGGCTCAATCTACGTACAGCTCTGTCGTCCTGGCCCAGCGCCCTAAAGCCCTGATCGTGCCCGGAGAGACGTTTGCTGTGAAAGAGAACCCCATGGTCAGTGAGAAGGACTTGAAGGATGGCCAGGTCATCGTCGAAACTCTGTATTTGTCCCTGGATCCCGCGATGAGAGGGTGGCTGAATGGTACAGAACCCCTCCTTTACTCGACACGTGACTGATACTAACAGACACCCGCTCCTATATCCCTCCTGTACAGATCGGAGAAGTCATGCGAGGGGCTGTTATTGGCAAGATCACTGCCAGCAAATCATCGAAGTTCGGGCCAGGGGACTACGTTACAGTCACGGCCGGATGGACCGAAGTAGCCATTGTGGACGAGAAGGAAGTCACTCGGCTCGAGGTTCCTGAGAACACGATGGTCACAGACGCTCTTGGTGTCCTTGGCATGACGGGTCTCACCGCGTACTTTGGGATTCTGGATGTTGGGCAAGTCAAGGCGGGCGATTTCGTCGTCGTGTCCGGCGCGGCTGGAGCGACTGGGAGCGTGGTCTGCCAAATTGCCAAGCTGAAAGGTGCCAAAGTCCTAGGAATTGCAGGCAGTGACGACAAGGTGCAATGGCTGAAGGACCTTGGCTGCGATGATGCTCTGAACTACAAGAGTACCGATTTTGCCCGGGAGTTCAAGGAGAAGACGGCGGATTTGATCGACGTCTTCTTCGACAACGTTGGAGGAGAGATCTTGGAGCTGGCTCTGAGCAGGGCCAAGGCACATTCCAGATTCGTCATGTGCGGTGGCAAGTAGTCCTGTTCTGTTCTCTCGTGATATCGTGACATTGACATTCGCGTAGCTATCAGCCAGTACAATTCCTCCAGCCCAGTGGGGCCAAAGGCAAGCCTATAAACCCCCTACGAGTTGCAGCCCAGACTAACAGCCCTCAGAACATTTCAATGGTCATTGTCATGCGTATCAAGTAGGAAGCAGTACCCCAGTCATTGCCTCTCTCGCTGAATGTCGCTAGGTTGCAAGGCTTTATCGTTTTCGACTACGCAAAACAGTTCACTCAAGCTCGCACCGAACTCATGAAATGGCTTGCAGAGGGCAAGCTGCAACGCAAGGAGACTATCGTCAAGGGTGGACTGAAGGCTGCGGAGCAGGCTCTTCTGGATTTGTACAATGGCGTCAATACCGGTTAGTATTTCTCAAACTCTACGTAGGGTTCTGGCGTTGGAGCTGACCACTATACAGGCAAGCTATTGGTTGAGGTAAAGGCAGATGATTCTGGGAGTGGTGTTGGCTCGAGACTGTAGGTCAAATTATTTACAAGCATACGGTAATGGTGTATGCGTATATTGCCGAATCTGCATGTCACGTGTTATGGATCACGTGACAGTGTGGGCTGCTTGGCTTTGTCCGAGGCCCTTGCTTGCCTCCCTGCAGCCTTCCCACGCCTCGATGAATACTGTCCCTCTCTGCATCGTCAACAGCATCCCCTTGATCTGTTCCTGAATTTCTTTGGAGCTAGCAGTACTCTACTGCAAAGCCTCCAACTCAGCAGTTATATATGTTCCAAGTGGCTGATCGTTCCGGTGACGGTAGCAATCGCTCCGTCCCTCAGCTAAAGTAGTTGCAGCACAGTCTGA
>JAENRP010000176.1:77552-91204 GCA_024741835.1 Diplocarpon mali
AGAAACCCGTCTCCGCAATTTCGAAGGGACGGGAGCGGAGTCGGAAATCGGGCACCAGGGGCGGGACGGGACGGGCCAGGCTCCATACAATTGAGTATCTTTACAATTGATATCAAAGCGACCCGTATTTCAGAGGGGACACGGATTTGTTGTACGCAAGGTCCCCCCTAGAAATGCTCGACTATGGAAAGACGGTCCTTGCGCATAAAATCAAACCAAAGAAAGATCACCTGTCACTGTGGATAGCCGACCTTCACGTAGAACCCGGCCGACGACTAGCAGCATGAAGATTCTCTATCCTTTTGATTCAGCAAAATTATATTCTTGATTTGACATGAGTTGTGGTATATGATCAGCTTAAACAAATCAGGAAAAGAGGCCTTCTAGATACGCAGAACGCCAATCCACCTGGCCGCTATCTATGTCCTGTTTTCCTGCATCTTTGTCAATACCTATCCGGGGGCTGGCTCGTTATCGTGATTAGTACTGTGCTCTACTGTGCTATATCCATGCCGCCCTATTGCTAACAAAAAATGCGAAATGAAACGGCTGGGACCGAAACATCCCAGCAAGAAACTTGAGATGGAATAGCAAATATTGCAGTTGTGGGTGTATATTGTCCATACGTCTACCGCTCCTACTTGCCCGCAGGCTGCTCGTGCAGATACGCGATATCTTCGTGTCGGTGGTAGGTACCTAGCCAATCCAAGAATGGGACCGGTCGATCGAAGTCGGGCTCGGGTTGAGAAGGTGAGGGTGTGCGAGGTATATATCCAGAACTCAAGAGCCGATCGTAGTCTTTTTCCAAGACGTCAAGAAAAGCCTGATTTGCCGGTTCGGTGATACTGCCGTCCAGCACATCGCAGAAGGGAGTATCTTCATACTGAGCGCAGACGGAAGGATGGGTGTCGCGGTTATCAGAGTGAGCGTCGATGTCGGCAAAGGATGTGTATTTCGACACCGAGACTGGGATTTCGAAGACGTTTTCTGGGAAGAGCGTGAAATCTTCGTAATTCATTCCTAGCCCAGGAGCGAGAGACGCTTCGCCGCCGCCGAAAGAACCACTGTCGTTAGCGTTTTCGCCGGTCGTGGCCGCGGTAGGGTCCGCGATGGCTTCGTTAAATGTGGAAAGAGACCCGGCCGGGATGTGGTCGTTGGAGAGGGTGGAGAGACACTCGCCGCCTCTGATCTTCGTATTGGCATCGTCCAAGCAAGAGAGAGTACTTTGGGGCGTGAGGCTGCCGTGCGGGGTGGATGAGACCATGGTGCACGTTGGCTAGGCAGGCATAAGTTATGCCCTCCCCAAGGCTTGTGGAGCTTACATTGCAGCCGTACGTACGGACTATGTATAGCGCAGCACGGAGAAGACGGCGAGAAGATTGATTCAGTGAAGCAGCGACGATTGTATTGTCGTGAGGGATTGTCGCGGTGAGAAGAATCGTATCAGAGAATTAGGAGGGGCACGGAGAATGGAGCGCGGGTGGTAGAAGGTAGCGAGAGAGACGCCGAGCGTGGGGAGGGAGAGGAAGCCAATCGACCTACCAGCACCAAGTACCGACCACAGAACAAGAATTTGCAGGACCGATCAAGAACTTACCTTTGCGATTCCCAGTAAACAAGGCACAGCAAAGGCTGTCGGTCAATACCAGACCGATGGCCCAGTGTGATTCTTCACGAAGGTTCAGCTGAGCGGCATCGTGGAGCAGAGGGCAGGAGTGTGTGCCGAGCCCACTACGCTGCCATTGTTGTGTGCGGTCGATGGGCATCAGCGCTGCAGCGACGCTGTTCAGTAGGTGCTGCCTAGCTGCCAGGTCTGCCCTTCAGCACTGAATTCCTTCCGTACTTCTGAGGCAGCGTCCAGTGAACAGACGAAATCCGCGATGCGGCCAACCAGAGTCGAGTCGTCCAGTTTCCAGGACGAATTAACCAATTAAAAGTCGTCGACCAAGAACAGGAGTGCCATCCAGACGTGAAGCGAGCTTGAGGCCAATGACAACCGAGGCCGGTATCCACTCTTCCGCAAGCCTATCATGAACCGCCGCCATGCTTCGTCTGGACCGACGAGACCATCCAGTCCATATAGTCAGGTGGCCTTGGCGATAATGGTGAGCAGGTACGTGGATAGGAGTTGCGGACTTCGGTGAAGAGTATGGTTTCCAGCTTGCGCCAATAAGCTCGTGTCTCCTAATCAGCGGCGGATAATGCCATTGGCAGACGGGCTGTGCCCAGATAGGGCGAAAGCTGTAGATTCGACATTCTCGAGGGCATAGAAACCGAGGTCCAAGGGCGGCACTGTCAGAAAGGACGAGTGTCGACAGCACTCAGCGCGGTCGCACATCGTGAGAGCCGCCAGAGACGGATGGCCTTCGACTTATACCTTTCCATACCTCTAGCCCAAGCGGTGGAGGTCATGCAGCCGCCGAGGGGTCACAGGGGTACAGAGTGACCAAGCCGAGATGGAGACCACTCAGATTCCCGCTTGTGGCAGCCATCGTGGCGAGTGATTCGGTTGCAGCGAGTAGCTGCTTGCCAGTCGCACATTGCCTGACAGCATGCCAAGTGGCGCAGCAGCGACTGACGGCTTCCAGGCAGAAGCAGAGCATCGCGATTAAGAGATCGGACCGAGACCCGCTCAGTCAACAGCTCCCATGTGTAAAGGGCATCTTGAAACCTGAGGTGAAGGTCGGGAATCGTCTTATTCGTGGGTTCTTGCATGCTGCCCCCCCGCGTGCATGGGCCACACGCCGAAAGATACCGCCGAAAGATACCGCCGAAAGATGCCACCGCACTCTCCACGCCCGGTGAAAACAGCCAAGGGATCTCCACTCGAACTGCAGCTCCCAACATGCTCATCGACGGCGGAAGCTCCAGAGAAGATAGAACGGGCTGGTCGCGCTCGAGAGACAGGGCGACAATCGACTGGGAAGATGATGCTGTGTACCACGAGCCGCATGCGAGGTGCCGCGGTGACTGACAAGGAATCGAGAGAGTTGACACGTTTAACGCGTCGTCGAAAGACTCTAGTTGTTCCAGGCTGGATGGCATTATACTTGCCTCGCGATGCATTCATCCGGTGCGGGCCTCGGTGCGGGCATCGATATGCATTCGCCTCCGAGAACGTATCGTGCAGATGTGTGTGGATTGAGTCGCTTCGGGGATACAATTCCACGGGTCGTTTGGTGTGATTGATGGGTGAGGTTGTGTAACGCCAGCAACGTCGAGCTTCCAAGCTCTCCTTACTAAGTTCTTAGCTCGGTCACGTGGCTTGTGGTCTATTACCTATCTCGGTACCCCTAGGGATTGTAAATCCCATTTAGCTATCCCTACAGCTTCGATCATTTGTATCGATTGTTGCCAGGGGTTGAACATGATTACTTCAACAAATACACGTGATACTGGTGGGTATTAGCCGATACCTGTAGGCCTGGCTGGGTAACGCCAGCTATTCTCTACCTCTGCGCCTACAGCTTCACAACCAAGAAATGCCTGGGTCTGTAGACAAGCGCAAACTACTCGTTGGCTCTGATGATACATACCAGTGAGTCCGCGAAAATGTAGCGCAGCCGTGCTCGCGGTACTGCCTACCTTGTGGAATTATTCTTCTTCTTCCAAACCGTCAGCGTCACTTGATACAGGTTCAGACAATATCAAAGCCATCCAAAAAGAACCCGTTTCACTAAATGAAACACTCCCTACCTGAGGAACCTTGGAGACGGTTGGAGATGCTCTTTCAGCCCCATCTGTTCCATCGCCCGCGACAGTGCATACTGTTTCAGCAATTCCACCTTGAGATACGGAGAGGAACCGAAATCAGTTGAAGATCAGCATACTGGTGGCTTCCCTTAGCCGCCGCCTTGACGGCGTCTGGATGGGACATAAAATTTTCCGCCGTTTCTGTCAGACGAAGGTAAATCCGTCTGCTCGGTGCTCATACTCCTTGAAGGTGCCCTCCGTACACAGGAACGAATACTAGTCTATGGTGTAGTACTCACTCTACTGTGGTAGGTATTCCAGGTCACAGCGGCCCCCGACCAGCCGCGTCAGACTCCGACTCGTGGACAAGCATTGCCGGTTGGTACCGATAGTCACGTGCATGTAATATATATGCGGAAAGTCACAGTTCTGCTTTTGTTAGAAAGAAAAAATCATGTCCAAGTGAACAGAGCCTACAATCCACATCACTCTAATCAGCACCTTATTGATAAGGTGAGTCCGGTCACCCAAAGGCAAGAGAGAGTGAGCAAGCCGAGTTCCTCGAATCGAACCAGTTTTCATAGCTTTTGACTTTGATGAGTAGTTTTACATATAGTAATCAGAATGCGCTCTTAAGCTTAATCTATATAGCGGGCAGACAATTTGGCAGACCCACTTTAGAAAAGTCGAGCTTAGCGGCCAATGAGCTTTGGAGAATTCAAGTCCAAAGTATAGTGTAAAAGCTTATTAGATAGCTCGATCACGCTACTTTACTGCGAGTCGCTGCTCTTGGTCTACGAGATAAAATGAAGTACCTCGAGTACTTTAGGACTTCAGAAAGTATTTTCGCGCAGGCCGAATAAACACCACATGAGTGTATGCTCAAGGGGTCCCAAAATTGAGTTTCCATCTCAAGGGTTGAACAAGTACGACAACTCTACTCAGCAAGTGGAGTCCGCGCAGCACCTTACTAAAGAGTTCAGCAATCTGAAGTCGGCCACCATGACATGCCTTCCATGCCATTATGAAAGGCAGTTTCAAGGGCTGACCGCGCAACGCCGCCTTGCGAGTGGCTATCCAAAGCTTTGGAAACACCCCCCACAATCCCAATAATTATCTAGCCTTCGTCCTTCTCGTGCCGTGCGCGCGGGCATGAACTAACGCAGATTCTCCGAAACGAGCTGTGCCGTCAGCATGAGATGAAAAAACCAAGCGTCCTAGTCTCCGCAATAGGGACCCCAGGTGCTGGGCTCATATAAGTTGAGACTTGATGCCCCCAACAATAAGCCAGATTCTCCTTCATTCCTTTAATTGTATTCCAACCAAGCATCGTAGCCAAGATGCGTTCCACTCTTTTTTCTGCGTTATTGACTGCCGTCTCTGTCAGTCCTGTTTTTGCTGGGTGCGACGATTATGCGACGTCGTCGGCGTGTGTTGTGACCAAGCCCTCGCAGCTCGCGGCCGCCGTGTCGAACTGCACGAGCATTGTGCTGCAGGATCTGCACATGCCTTCGAATAAGAGCCTTGACATGTCGAAGCTGCTGGAGAACTCCGTAGTCACGTTCGCTGGTACGACGACGTTTGCCTTTACGAATTCAAGCACCTTCGCCCCGATCAGTTTCGGCGGGAGGAACATCACTATCACCTCGAAACCCGGTGCGATCATCGATGGCAATGGCTCCATGTACTGGGACGGCTTGGGATCGAATGGAGGCGTGCCGAAGTGAGAACACCCCAAGAAACCGGGGACATTCGGGCTGACATGACAGGCCCAATACTTTTATCCAGGTCAAGTTGACCAATCACTCCGTCATCGAGAATTTGCACATCCAGAACTATCCTGTTCACGGCTTCCGGATCGCCGACTCCAACTCCCTCACAGTGCGCAACATCGTCATGGACAATGCATCCGGTGACGCGCC
The DNA here is from genome assembly GCA_024741835.1 of Diplocarpon mali. Lineage (NCBI taxonomy): Eukaryota > Fungi > Ascomycota > Leotiomycetes > Helotiales > Drepanopezizaceae > Diplocarpon > Diplocarpon mali. The sequence goes on from JAENRP010000176.1 coordinate 83,168, forward strand.
CAACAGCCGGAGCGGCAACAAGTCTGCTGCCCACAATTCGGACGGTTTTGGCGTCGGGTCCAAGAGCCAGAACATCCTGCTCGAGAACATCAGGGTGTACAACCAAGATGACTGCGTCGCGGTCACGAGTGGTAATAATATCACGATCAATAAGGCCTACTGCTCCGGCGGACACGGGCTGAGCATCGGGTCCGTTGGCGGAAAGGCTGACAACAACGTGACCAACGTCGTCGTACGTGCCCTCCCCCCTTTCTTCCCCGGCCTCCCCTTCGCTGGAGGGACATGACAACATCCATCGCTGACTCTCTCTCTCTCCGAACAGTTCAAGAATGCCTACCTGATCAACAACTCCAACGGCGCCCGCATAAAATCCAACTACAACACCACCGGCTACATCGCCAACATCACCTACTCCAACATCGCCATCTTCAACGCCTCGGACTACGGCATCGATATCCAGCAGGACTACCTCAACGGCGGGCCGACCGGCTCCCCGTCTAACGGGGTCATCATCGAGAACGTGTTGTTCAAGAACGTGACGGGCACTGCCACCCAAGAAGGCACCAACTACTACGTGCTGTGTGGTGATGGCAGCTGCAGCAATATTGTTTTCAAGAATGTGAGGATCACGGGCGGGGGACAGAACAGTTCGTGCAATTACCCAAGCACAGGATGCCCTGCGTAATGTTAGGGNGGATGGAGGCAAAGAGTTTGGCGGTCTCTACTTCACTGGTCCATGCCTGGCCTGATATCTATTCCCATTTACATAATACGGTGAACTTTGAAAGTTCCATAATAACACCGGCTCTGCCTATCACATCTTGGTGAATCAGATAGGTGGTCAAGATGGGACGAGGCATCTTTCTGACATGTATTCTTCTACCTCATACTACACAGTCTCAGCCACAGTCTCAGCCACAGCCACAGCCACACTCGAGCCACACCATTTCTGCGCCAATAGACCCTGAAAAACAACCCTGAGTCCGACACAGCCTCATCAAGCCAGCGTGGAGCCATCTTTGTATCTATCATTCCCAGTCGATTGCGTGCACCCCTCGGCCCAGCGACGCCATCGAGAATACCAACTCCTCTGTGTTCCCGACCCCGTGCGATTGCCGCGACGACAAGGAGAGCCCGGCATCGCGACGGGAGGAGAGATCAGGAACAGGATATCATGCCGATGAGTTCATGAACACCTGCAAGTAGATCCTTCGGTACGCATCCCGTACCGTACTGTCCAGCGAAGATGGCTGCTACACTCATGAATCATCCAGGGGGAATGAGGGCGGAAGAGGACATTCTGCGAGTCACTGTGATGAGCCGGGCTCTGCATGCTTTCAATCGAGGGCGACGGCATGATGGACGGCCGTGGGCAGCGTGGAAAGCGATAAATTCCTCCCTCCGGCGCTGGTACTGGGGTTTCCATGGGATACAAAGCGAGACGATGGGACAGGCAGCTGCTAGCTACATGGACGGGAAGAAGCAGCTGGCCATCGGCCGGAACCCTCCGGCAGGGTCTTGCAGATACGACGAAAATTCGGACGAGCGATGACCAGAATAAGGCTAGAGCGGAACACGCTTTACATAGCGGCTCACTCGCAATAATCATTGACCTTGATTTTAGAGACCAGTGGAGATTTCTTACAGTGCCAGGGACGTGGAGGCGACTTGCGATGAACATTGTTGACAGAACATCTGAACATATGCCTTCGGGATATGTCCAGAACAAGCTCGAAGCTCGAGTCATACCTGGTGATCACGCAGTAATGTACGGCGCTGGCGAAAGAACATTGGCCCTATCGACGGTCTCAGATTCAGGAAGGGGTATGTCGAAACACTACATGGGAGAGAAATTGTTCATGCTTTTCTCGCAGTTTGAATTCTCGCTATAACCTACTTACTCTAGGCCGTTTCCAAAAGTACCAACTCCTCCAGGAGGACGTGACTGCCCCTAGAACTGGACTAGGTCCACCATACGGATGATTGCGAAGAAGCGAAATTAAAGATCCTGTTGCGTGAAAGTCCAGTCTACGTATTTTTTATCCAGCAATCAATTTTAATTAGCCTGTTAGATGCGCGCTGGTTTATGACAGCCAATAGCACCGAGTAGAGCTGATTCCCCTCAGTGTCTACGGCGGCATCTCATACAGCTTTCGTCAATATGCTCGACTTAATGAAATCTCACGGTGCAGAAATCCAACATCTAACATCGAGTGTGATTTGGCCAGGTGACGCTAGCTTTACTTCGATGGCAACGACTCGCACGGGGAGGCGACGACTCAACACCTGTACGCGGTGTCTCTTACGAACCTGCAGACTTTTTACGAGTCTAAAGACGAGATTAAGTCCTTTCGACTCCGAAGTGAGCAAACCTAAAGTCGAACGAAACTAGAACTTTCGGAAACGTCAGAGGGAAATTTTATTCTCTCTATAGCACTACCTTTCATACAAATACCCTTTACTTTCGACCCCTACCTGCGTAATCTAGGATTATTTAAGTATATACCTACGATTGGAGGAGAGGCTTAACCAGGGATATAAAGGTAAAAAAGGCGGGTTATAGTATATAAGGAGGGTGATGAGGAGAAGGACAAGGATATATATTAACAATTTTACATAAAGTCAATAAGAAGGCTACGATCCAGAGCTGACGCCGACTGATAAGACGCTTGATATAACCAAATAGATATCGGTTGTAAGCGTAAAACGCTTATCTTAGAATAGAGAACCTTAGGCGACTCTATTATTAAGGCACCTTCTAAGAATGTACTCGCTTGAGACCTAAAGGGAACAACTATCAACTAAGGTATAATTTAGACTCTTATCGAAGGAATCAGGAATCGTAAGTATAATAGACGATATAGTAAAGATTCAAGGAGTTTTCAAGCTAGTTTGTCCTTATATATAAACCCGACTATAGCGTTTCTCGCTTATGCTATACAGTTTCAAACTAACACATCATATTAAAATAAAACAACCCGCACACAGATCTCGAGGTCTCGACAGGCGTACGAACTCCTCCTCTGTATCCATGCCGAAGCCTCGCTCGCTACCACACGACGCGCAGAGTTCTAGGGTTCTCTGGATTTCGTGAGTCGGGAGGTGGGAGAGCTGTTTCCTACACGGCTAAGCGAGCGGAAAAGTAAACAAGGCGAGGGAAAGGGCTGCGTGTGTTAGGGGCTTAGGGGATGGGCTTGATGAGTTGATGAGCTGGTCTGTTGGTTGGTTTGGGTTGGTGCAGGTAGGGTGTGGTTGGATTTGGGTATGTGCCGAGTATAGTAAGACAGGTGGGTGGAGATGGAGATGGAGATGGAGGTTTGAAGGGGGAGGGGAGGGGAGGGGAGGGGAGGGCAGGGGAGGGGAAAGGGAAGGGGAAGAGGAAAGGGAAAGGGTAGAAGGTAAATCGGAGTATTGCCGCGCCAAGACCTATAAGACTCTTCTGGGTTTGATTACTTCTTAATCGCGGATAGATCAACAGAACGGTACCAATAATCTTATACGAGGATCCTTAATAGACCTGATGAATAGAAAGTAGACAGTGAATGTAGCAAACTTGCATTCCCTCTCTGTGCGGTTCTGCCGCGTCTTGGTTGTTGGTAGACTAGGCTTTCCTTTCACACAGAATAGAAATAGAAGGAATTTATATCTGTCATTGTCCAGAAGAAAGTATTCATCTATTGAACAGATATAGATGTATCCTAGTGTAAGTATGCTCCTAGAACCGCTCTATTCTTTTGTTACTTTCTTGACTAGTCACTCGATGACAAAGCTGCATAGCCGTTGGAGCTAGTTGTTCGAAGAGCCAGAGAAGGAATATCTTTAGCAAGGTCTATATTATCTCATAGGGGATCAGAGGATGCCGAGAGAAGCTTAAAAGGCTCCGTAACGTCGCCACAGGAGAACAGGCTTCTTCAAGGCTGCTGAGAGTAACTTCGGCTGAGACGGTCGATCAGGTGCACGGAAGGAGTTATTTGCCTGACACAGAAGCTTCCTTGTGTCTGGCCAGTGGCAGACAGGGTACCGACGAGCAACCGGCTATCAGAACGACTTCACGGGCAAGGATTTCCACTGAACGTAGAGAGCCAGCTCTTCTGTCGCGACTTGCATTGGATAAAATCTCGCTCAAGCGCCTTGGTGGATTCCGATGGGATACTAGGGGACCATGAGATGGCCCGTGACGATGGAAATATTGGACACCGACCTGGCTGGCATTTACGGCTACTCCTTCCGAGAGCCTCCGAGGTTGAGTTGCTGCTACAGGACACAGCCTCGACTCTTGGATTGCTGCGTTGTGACGTCCAGAGCCGCAGACTCAATCTCAAGCTAAACTGTCTGTGTATCTCCGCACGCAATCGGCAGTATCCCAGAGCACTTCGCGGCATCTTCGGATTGTCCTCTGGCGATAACAGCAGCGTTGGTTGCATCTATGGTAGGATACTTGGTACATTCGTTGTGATAGCTAACCTGTATACTATAATCAAACAAGAACCATTTTAAAGCTATTCTCAGACCTAGGATATCACTCTACTATAGTAGGGTCTACCCAATAATATATAAATAGTTTTAAAAACAATGCTACTAAGATTCTTCAGTTCCTTCTCTTCTCATAATTACTTTTAAAGCGTCTCTTGTGATTTAGAAGTTTGTAAGACTTTACAGTTATCTTACTCGCATTAATCGTGGACTATATATAAATTCACTTACATAAAACTACGAATATAGTTCCCCAAGGTCTTGATTAAAGTCCTATATTCGTCTTCTACTATAAATCAACCAAGATTGCTATCCAAAATGGTACCGACTGTTTGAGATGAGGGAAGTGGGCCGTGGTCAGAACTTCTACTACCACAATCCAAAGAGCGATATTGTCTCTGAGGTAGGAGAGCCGAGCTTCAGTCCAGAATCTTTCCAGGTCACCCGGGGGGGAATGTCTATTCATTCAATAGCGATAGATGTGAGCAGATCACCGGCTTCTTGCTGTCGCAGCGAGGATTGTACTTCTGCGAATAACCCGATGCGAGGGCTACCGGAATCCATCATGGCCATGGTGAAAACAAGCAGAGGAAATCAGGGAGACATTGGACTTGAAGAGGTTTTCCTCGTGCCTACTTGGCACCATTGCATCCTAGCGCCAAAGCCCTCGATAGCAGCGTAACCTCTCGACCCGCCAGAACGTCGGGCCACACGCCAGAGCAGATTTCGCTGGGCATGGATGCTGGTACTTCTCTTATCAAGGGTTGGAGAGGCTAGAGTGTCATATGGTCTGGGAAGAATAACTGGACCAGGGAGAAAATATGCCCCTCTTGCACTTCATCAGCTCCGCGCCAGTGTCTGCCGAGAGCAAAGTACTTGAGGCCAGCCATGCCTGTATCTGTAACATACCAGCGGAAACGAGTCAATTAGAGACTACCTTGAAACACAATAGACGGACTGGCGACCAGATAACAATACTCAAACAGATACATCCAGATGAGTCTCCGCGAGAAATCGGGTTGAAAGGCGCCAAGACAGATGTTGAGAGATGCGTAACACTTCTAGAGAAACAGCCGGCTCTGTAAAGAAAAGAATCGAAGAAGAGGGGCTTTCAGGATACATGAATTACGGATAGCGGGGCAATATAGCGTTTACTTTGCCTATCTTGGGAAAATCTGCTTGGCCATTTTTCACTTTTGCGAGATTAGAATATCCAGAGCGAGCGAATAACAGACAAGGACGTGACAAAAGCAGAGAGTCCCGATCGCCTCAAATTAGTCTCTATTTATCCAATTTCCAAATAGCTATTCCCCTGAGAGGACCTCGAAGAGCCAAGGCAGATACTAGGAGTGCTTATGCGCGCCCTCTTCTTTCGGATTACATGCGCTTGACCTCAAAACCGCGCAATCGTTGACGAGTATTTTCTCAAGAACAGAGCCGGACATGATATATCCCGCCTCAGCACGTCACCATAGGCTGACCTCTGGCACATCTAGCCAGGTTGAGGATCTGGGCATCACAGATGACGGTATGGGAAGGGAAACTCGCGCGGTTTTAAGCGAGTAAACAACCACTTGATCACAAGCCTCGACAGACTCGTCCCTTTCTCTCCGCGGCGAATCTAGACAGATCGTACATCTGATATACGAAGATTATCATCTCAAGTGTTATCATATCAGCGTCGCCCGATGCGCTGACGTCGGTGCAGGCACTGGTATGGACAGGGCTTGTCCGATATACATTCAGATCCGGCGCCTGATGTACTGGAATATGTGGCCCATTCCCATCTTCCAAGTCCCCAACTTTCCCAGGTTATTCTATCAGATTCTGCTAAGCTTGCAACGAAAACAGATGGAGAACGTTAGGCGTGGTGTAAAGCAGCTGTCTATGATTGAAAAATGGCAGGATTCAGGAGAGATGATCTTTCCAACCAATTACCAAACTTGGCAAATCAGTTTGAATCAAACAGATTCGCTACAGCAAACTCAAAGAAGATGTATATAAGTGCCCAGATACCTTATCACAGAGGTCTACATAGCAACTTGTAACATGCCGCAGTTGTCAAGTACAATCTTTATCCATTGATAGGCTGGTGCGGGCATTCCAAGCCATTTTCAACAATTACCATCATCCGGCTCAGGCTCTTTAGTCTAGCGGCTCAGAGTAAAAACTTCGTAAGGTTAGTGCGGATAGCTTCGCCAGGGGACTCGGGCGTGAATTAAGCGAGTAAATAAGCTAGATAGCTAATTCCTCAATCGCGGTCTCGCACAATACACCCTACGACCCCAACTCTCAGGAATACCCATCGATAATTTCAAAAATTCCAGCCCCATGCTACAAGCCTAGCTCCTCAAGAGATGCACGCCTTCGACATCAATCGGCCTGCGTCTTATCAGTGCCGCGACAGATACAGAGGCGACTAGCGCCCTTCGCGTGATTGTCACCGCCAGTCGCAATCTATGCGCTCGCACGCGACCTGTCTCCAGAGATCCGAGTCGCCGCACAACCACGATATTATCAGAGATGGGAAAGGACAAGGTTGACGAGGTGTCAGAGGGGATGGCCTCATGCAGCGAAGCTCAAGACGGGGCCATTCCACAGGACGAGAGCTTCGTCCAGGATTCCCGCGCTCGCATGGTCCATGCTTGTCCCTCGCGCAAGAAGCCCAAGGGGGTGTTGGGCAGGGCTCCGTCTCCTTGCTTCTGCGGCGATGAGATCTCACATCAAGGACACCTTGTTGAGCCATGTTAACCTCTGCGTTGCTGCGCCAGGTAGCTCGCAGCTCTCTCTAGGGCCGGTTTCGCTGAGAGACCGCCTTGCTACAGAGCTCAAGAGACATGGCTGATAGACGACAGGGCTTTCGTCGGCCTCCCCCTATTCCAGCAACTGCTGTTGGGAATGCGAGCGGAGATTGAACGTGTTAACCCCCTTATCCGCAAGGCGGTTTCGCAAGGTGGGTGTTTGGCAACTTCTGCCTAGCTTCCCTCCCTTCTGTGAGAACCGGTACTGATTAAACCCAAGTAGAGAGTGACAGTTCACAAAGGACGTATTATGGCAGAGTAATAATCCGTCACAGCGCAAACAACAATGCTAGTGCCAGTGCCAAAGCTGACACTCAAACCACTCTGATATATGACGCAAGAGTCTGTAAGAGATCGACAATGTCCTATTGCTTCCAGTGAGCCAGGAGGCTCTTAGGGAGGGTCCAAAGATATACGATTGCCGAGTAGTTGCTCAAAAGGCTGTACTAAACTTAATAAACGACTTTTTCTTTGTGCGAGAAAGCTTCTTCTCTCGATAAATATGTAAGTAGTAAGTTGTAAATTAATATGTAAAAGAATATCAAGGTGATCTATCAGTACTTCTTGATAAACCAAAGTCTAAAGATTTACAAAGATAATATCTAAGAATAAGTTGTAAAGATAGTTTAAAGGAATATATAAGAATATATAAGAATATACAAGAATATACAAGAATATACAAGAATATACAAGAATATACAAGAATATACAAGAATATACAAGAATATACAAGAATATACAAGAATATACAAGAATATACAAG
>JAENRP010000177.1:14598-33611 GCA_024741835.1 Diplocarpon mali
GCCATCAACCCCCTCCCCCGTGCCCGCAGCGCCCTCAACACCTCTCCGCTTCGCTTCTCAAGATCCTGCCTCTCGCTCCTCTACTACCTACGTGCCCTCTGAGTCCCTGGATCCCCCACGGGCTCGCGCGTGCCGTCTGCCACGGTTTCCACGCTTCGGTTCATGGTTCTTGGACCCGTGTTTGGGGGAGGGGAGTTCTTTTTTTCTTTTCGCTTAGCTGCCGATGTAGATGTAGACGTAGGCGTGACAGGGGGCGGTTCAGCCAACGGCTCTGCAGTGGCCATTCATCGGTGTCTTCTCCCTCGGTGTTGGTTGCGGCTGCGCGCAGTCCCACATCTGCTCCAGTTCCCGAGCAGCCATCACGGAAAAGCGGTGTCGCGACGCGTATCACTACTTTCATTCTGGTTTGTTTCCCCCCCCCTTGCGCTCGCATCGCATGTTCTGCGCGCGGAGGTAGCTAGGCAGGCAGTCTGGATCGACGCCGACGCGCAGCCAGAGCGAAGCCCCTGCTTCTCTTCCTCGCCCTCTTCCTCGATGGGACATCTCAAACGCTGTCCTTGCGCTTCGGCTTCCTGGGCAGGCGGTGCTTCGCGCGATCGCGCGGCTCCACACGGCTTCGCTGTGGCTGGTCGCGTCGCGAGTCCTGGCTCTGGAGGGTACCGCGCGAGGAGGCGAGGCAAGCATACGCAGCAAGCTGGCGGAGGTAGTGTGCGGGTTTCTTGGGTCGTCGTGCGTCTCCCGCGGGGTATTTCCGAATGGAGGCAGTCGAGCGTCTGCCGCTTGCACCGCGTCGAGAGAGGCTCAGCGTGGGAGGCGGCCGGGGGATAGGGGAGCGGCTATTGCGATGCCAATCGAGGTTCGCGAGGTCCTTGCGACAGCTGGATGTCAAGGCCGTCTCGACGGTTGCCTTCTTGCTGTGCCCGTCTCATTGCCTAGGGGTGTATCACTACAGTGGATAACTGTCAGGCAACTGCGAGCTGACGATAGATCTTTCCATGGTAAATCAGTACATGTCATCACTGTAGTATTGACCGTCAACTTACAGTCAATGATGGTGCAAGTGGGCTGGCCCTTTTGCTGTAGAGTGATCTGATCAATACGGACTGAATGCACGTATGTCCACCTTGGTTTTACTTTTACCGGTTTCGACAGCTTCTCTATACTTCAGGTCGCTATTTCCGATAATCGTTTCTAACTAGGTATTATGCCTCGCAGTACCAAAAAGGGTTACTATAAGACTCATCCACCTGGCCAAGTATCAAACGTCATTGAAACTCGATAAACTGCTACTCGTACAGATTGCTGAAAGTGACCATCGTCAAATGCTTTTGAAATGATATTGGCCGGAGGAGGTAAGCGAGTTCTATCAATACCCCCTTTCCATACCTAAATATTCTGATCCTTCTTCGCAGGCTCGAGGTCGGAATACTTACTTGCTATAAATGATAGCAATGCCACGTTCGAATTCCAGGGCTCACGTAGCTGGAAAGTGATCTAGCATGTAATCTATTACCTCTGGAGTAAAACACAATCAATACAGTGCATTATTCTTCAGGGGTTCAAGTATTCGGTTGCTTCTCTAGATAGCTGGAACTTGTATGTCTCGTAGGTTGCAGTAGGGTTTTCATTCTATCGTCTACGGACAAACTGAAATAGCAAACCGAAGCTCTTCAAAGCCACGCAATGGCTAGTCAGCTTACTCTGCCGCGTACTCGCCTTACCAGTTACGTAAGAACTAGGTAAACGATTCTACTCTACACCTACCCTGCTTTGGTATCAGCAGCATCTTTACCTCGTGCAAGTCAAAGTAGCCTATCAATAGCGCTCGTCCAAGAGCCTCCTCTTATTTCCCCTCCAACCTACTAAATCGACCCAGGAGTGAAGGACCTATTCAGGAGGCAGGCCACAAACCCTACCGTATCTTCGAGCGAGCTTGCTTTCGGTACACACGTGGCACTCGAGATCGGCTCCAGCCCTTCTTCTCGGATCTGCATAACCCGTCTTGCGATGGCAGCCGCGCCTCCACAGTCCCAGATGCCTCCTCGCCTTCATGGAGCCGGTGGGAGAGCCGTAGCTATCAGAGGTCGTGGCCGCGGCAGCCGGCGCTGTGCCGCGGTGGCACGATGCTCGTTGCGGACGGACAGTCGCGCTTCGGATCTGCGGCGGGGGCTCTCGAGTATGCGCGCACGCGACCGGCAAGCACTGCCGGCCACGCCTTCGGATTCCGTCGGATTCCATCTGGCTGTCGATTGCCGTCGAGGCCCGCGAGATGCGTAGTGCGTACTATAGTCACCCCCGTCTGATGCTCACCAGAACGGCTGTTGCTTCCAAAGATAAGCCTTCCACTTGAGCGTTACATGATATCAATAAGACTTTCCTAGCTTGAAAGGATGGTAATCTCTGTAACGTAGTAAGATCTGAGTATGAGTATATTTGAAGATTGATCTAGATCTTGAGTTGTTGATATATAAGCGAGCCAAGTAATACTAGAACGTAAAATACGACCTTTCACCGCTATTATAAGCGACGTTCAACATGTAACTTTGAGAATTTTCAACTGATACAATTGTGTATTTCTGCGTCTATTTGTGAGAGCCGTGATATAATACGCGCTTAGCAGTAATAAATTAGGTTTTAAAATCTCGATATTTGATAAAGCAGTTTGCTAGTAGGAGGCAGTATAAAAGGCTCTTTCTGGTGGAAAAAGAGCACCTGGTTAGCATCATCTGGCTATTACTGTGCTCAATTAACAGGCAATCCCTGTGGAATTTGCTCTCTGACTGTATGGTTAGGATCTAGCTGACCAGATTTGTGGTGTAAGCTGGACGAAGTACACCAGGCAGTGTACGTGGCATTGTAAACAATCGCTTCCTCCTATCAAAGCAACCAAGTCTTTACGTATATGTGGGCCGATTTACCCCTCACCGAAAGTATCTGCTGATTTTGAGTCGCGGAGTAATGAGCGGCCTGGGAAGTACGTTGTCGCTTGCACATCGGGTCAAGTGAAAAATAGGACAAGGTCCTCTTGGTCGCAGGTCTGCTTTCCTGCAACGATCTAGCCCGTCTCCGACACTGGTCTGCGGAATCTTAAGGAGGGTTCAAGCTTTTCAGCCCACTGCTAAGGTGCTCTGGTGCTCTGTTGTGGCCCTCTTGGAACGTCTCAGACAGGTGAAATGGGGCAGGGTAGACGATCGGCTTCGCTTGAACTATTAGTTCGAGAGAGTGAAGCTTTGGTCGAGTTCCCATGTACTTGTCACTCTGCTGCAAAGCGAATTGTTGTTTAGATAGGGCTTGGGCGTCTTTCAAGGACATTGGTCCGCCCTCGAGGTACACCACATGGCCATCAGGGAGCATAGTAAATGACCATATGGAGTATTGTAGGCTCCGAACGGCTTGCTTTGAGGATAAATATACCCCAGAAATCTGACTGAAGGAACCCATGAGTCTCAACAGCGGCTATGTATCAGGAAATTCAAGACGCTCCACGCTCTTGACCACTCCCCACAAGCCTGCAGTCGTTCTGCGAAGTTTGACGCACGTCCCTACAACCCCAATGATCATTAGACGTCCTTCTTCTCTGAAAAAAGACCAATTTCGTTTGTGTACCAATTATATTGTTGCCCAGTCTTTGCACATCTGTAGAAACCTGGCTTCCTCTCGTCACATTTCGTATAGCCAATTTTGCATACCACAACTTGGGTTTTTGGTACAGTCCAGTTGGTATCGATCGAGGGGACAAGACGGCTGCCAGGATTTAGAATGACCTGCAAGCGATACATCCTGTCTTGGTCTTCGGTTTCGAGCTCGATTTCTTGTCCTCTTCACCCTTGAATACGATTGATTGACTGCATAGACAACGGTGATAGGAGGATACCACGCAGGGCCTGTCGCTGGAGAAAAAATGATTTGATTTATTCGGAGTCATACAGGCCATGTATCGCTGCGGCTCACGGCTGACGAGTATTGCATGAATGGAGTTACAGGCAGGAGGATACAACTGGTGCTCGGGAGACTACATGAAGTAAGTGAAGTGACCAATGGTCGAAGAGAAAGCACTTGCCAAATCAGGCATTTGGTATTGTTAAGAAAAATCACATAGATTGTATATTTACGTAACCAAAATGTAGTAGCCTTCCCTCAAGCAGGATGCCGAATATTAGGGTCTGTGAAAAGGTGCTGGAGCCGTCGAGATCAGCAAACAAACCTGGAAACAGGCCGCCCCGTTTGCAGATACAGAAGGGCTGTCCCGAGGGATAGCATACAGAGAGAGGTTCACGGGATTTGTTTCGGGGATATGTAGCCTGCATAATTTGACAGGTAGAGCCCTCCCAGAGTGCTCGGTTTTTCTTTCCCAAGTGGAGAAGAGCTGGTTATCCCCGGTACAGAGCACACTGTTCAAAAACCTCACGAATGTCTTCCTTAAAGCCTATCTCACCCCACTTGAAAAAATATACAGAAAACACCAAATCCACCAAAAGCGATCTTTACAGCATCAACGCCCATCTTACAAGCAGCATTTGTAACCTGAGTTGCCATCGAGCTAGACGCAGGAGTCGATCTAGACGAGCTAGTGCGCGAAGTAGAAAGCGATGGTATAGATACCGCTACGCTCATGCTGGGTTCGAGTTTGGAGCTTGAGTAAGCGCTGCTCATCGTTGTCGAGCTCCCGATGGGAGTACCGGGAGATGTCGAGATGGATTTTTCAGTGGTCGTCCCTACAACAGCGCTTGCGGTCTCTGCTACCAGAGCACCGGTGTTCGCAGCAGGAGGTGCGATGACACTCAAAGTGAAAGTAGCTCCGCATTCCTCGAGGGCAAATCCGACAGGGCAGCAGCCAGCATCCGTGCAGTAGGAGTGTACCGGGCAGTACTCTAAAACATTTGGTCAGTGCTGTCGAGCAGTGAATTGAATGTGACGATTACTCCCGTTCGAGCAGCAACTTTCACCTGCACCGGGGTTATAGCAGTTGGGGAAACTGATGCACTGGACGTGGCCTGGCCCGCAGGACTTCTCGCAAGTTGCTGGGGATGAGACGGGAGTGCAGATCGTCAGTTGTCTCTCGAAGATGCCCCTGATGGCCATGAGGGCTGCACGTTGGCCGGCTATGTTGGCAGTCACTGCAGCGGTAGCAAAGAGAAGGACGAAGGCGGAGAAACGCATGGTCGAGATTGATCAAAGACTCGAGTGGCTGGGTTTGGATCGACGAGTGACGAAGAGCAACATTCAAGACGACAGAGAATTCTGAAATAAGGAGTCGCAAATCTGAGGGAGGCTTCGAGGCTTTTCATAAAGTCAATCGCCCATGCTTTATGTTTCCTTTTCGCTAGAGTGGCACAAAGTGAGGAGAGCGCTGCCACTTACAAGTCTATCACTTTGTAATAGAAATGGGCCAAAGCAGGTACTCGAATGCAGAAAAAGCCCGACGTGCAAAGATGACTAATGAGACCCCCCCAGAATATATGAAGACGGAGAGAATTCAGCGTTGAACCTATCTAAAGGACTCTGAGCCTCAGCCCCGCATGCAAGCAAGGCTCCGGCCCCAGGATGATCGGATGTTCCCATGACACTTACCGATAGCACCTCACGCGAGGCTCAACGTACATTGCTGGACGCTGGGCCGGACGAATGTCGAGGCGGATTCCCCAGGTCTTAGTCAGGTTGATGAAACAGTGGAGGCGGGAATCTGCAAGCCATTTTCTCAGCTGCGGGCTGCAAAAACAAATCATCGCTTGGCAGGGAGACTATCTATCCAAGGTCTCATGATTTTCCAGGCCGCTAGATTTGAGCTTCTAAAAAATGAGATATCAACCCTAGGGACAGGAAGGATCTGAGAGTATTGAGGGTTTGGAGGGGAAGAAAACAAGCTGCCTGCCGACCCCTGATTTAGGCGAAGCTACTTTTAGCGACAGATTCAACACGCACTGGTGCAGCCACGCTGCCGTACCTTGCTGAATAACCCAATCACCCAAAGTAATGCGAAGCAAAGACAAGCTTATCTCTTATTAGCTTCAAGCTTTGACTACGCCTCTCGCCAGGGGACGCGGATCCCATTAAAGCACTGCCCCAAGACAAGCGAGAAACAGAACACTTGTATTTACATAAGCACTGTACGCAGGAGACATCTGCTGATGGGTTCTACTGTATCATTTTATCATGCTACACTTTGACATGCTCTGTTGATTTTTCCCTGATCATCACTCAGATCCTTTTGCAGCAAGACATCAGAATTTCGAGATCAATATAAGCAAAGTAAAATCAAATTACGTTATAGTTACCATAAGTCGTCGTACTGCTGGACGCACCTACGCCAGCCGCCTGCATTATGTGAGAGTTATAACATATTAAAGAAACGCAATCTCTGCAACCCCTCCCTTACGGACCGTATGTACCCATGCGCTATACTAACAATCCACACATAAGATCTTTATGCACAGTGCAGGATAAGTAAAGTGCATGGTATATATCTCTATATCAAAGTGTATAATTTACCCCGACTTTGCAGACCTTGCGCTTTAGAGCATTTAATACTTGTATAGATAGCACAAGTATAGTGCGATGCAAAGACACATCTCCAGGCTAAGAGGCGAACTAGACCACAAATCAGGTACGGCAGGATGTAGGCAGACCAGGGATAGGAATTCCAGCTTTTAGCGCCACGGATCAGAACCTGTCTCCGGGACTGTGTAAGCGACCAAGTTGTCACTGCCGAGACCGAATGGAGAAATTAGCGCTTGCGTGTTCAGAATCAAATCCCCAATCTGGAGGGAAGGGGGCGCTGAGATAGAGGTTAGCAGAGATATCAGGGTTGATACAGAACGCATCTTGACCAGGTTTTAGTGTTTGTATTCAAGGCCAAGAAGACCATTTGGAGATAGAAAGCACTTGGTGACTGGGAGACCCTCTACAAAGATATTTGGTGCTCTGGTTTCATGAAATAGGAAACAGATAAGCAGTCTTGGTAAGAGACCGTTGCTTCTATGTCTGGAAGTTATTCACTTTCAAGAAGACTCAAGGCAACTAAATCTATTGTTGTTTTCTCTTCCATCTATTCTATGCGAGTAGATCGGGATACACAACACCTTGTAATTGCAATCACTAGACTCGAATCTATAAGAAATCTGCAACATCATATTATTACTTAACCCGTTCTGCGAGAAAGTCAGCCTATCTGATGACCGGTGGTTGGATAGAAAAGGTCAGGCTAGCTACGGCCTTTCGCTATCATTCTCTCTGCTACTACGCTTTTCTTTGGGCTGCTATCCTTGTACTTACTAGTTTAGCTTGTAGACATAATATATCCAGATATTCCAGGATAGGTACTCAGCTGACTGTCAGGGTATTGAACATTGCCCTAGAACGCTCATAGCTGATAGTTTTCTACTTGTCCTAGCGAAAGCAGCAACCCAGCTGTAAGAAGCGAAATACACTAGCACATTCTGATACAACGAGACCTCGAAGGGCCACTACCGCTAGTTTGAATCTTAGAATCCGCAATACATTAGAGCTCTGTTAGATAAAATCGAGAAGGGGTGCAGAGCTTTTGACTAGTAAGAGATCGCTCTGTCTTGATGTCTAAGCAACAACTGATCCGAAATCCAGGTCAATACTTGTTGATCTCTAAAAATGAAGCGAACCAGCTTGATCACTATTCCGATCAGAGGCTTTTCCTCTGCTGATAAAGACATGTATATTCGCTACATTGCCTGAACGCAATTGCAAAGTTTTCTACAGCGATAAAACGCAATAACCGACAAAAAGCACCTGCCGTCTGCAGGCTTGCAAGACAAAAGCAGATATCACCGACTAATATTTGCTGCTAACAGAAATTTCTCTGAGCAATTCGGCCAAAATTTGAAATATGCAGCTTATCTTATTTTGGTGCTTGTGCGTTTAGGAGATAAAGAACCAAATAGTAAGTACTTGGGCAGCAGACGTGAATGTTGCGAGAGCATTTGCTAATGTGATATAAATTTTAGTAAATTTGATTGGTACACCACAAGTGTGACTATGTACCGTGATTTGCACTTATTTTCGTGAGTGGTACACGCAATGGGGAGCACAGCACGGCAAGGTCGAGAGTGATGGAGACTGAATACCTAGGAGATGGCAGTGCAGAAGATATTTGGTAACCAGAAATATTTAGAGACGCCTAGTTAGCAGGGCGTTTTGGCCTGAAAGCGGCACCATCAGAGCTATTCGTATTTAGAAAAAGCTAAAGACGCATTCGTGCCCCCAAAACCAAAGCTATTAGATAAAGACACGTCAACGATCTTATGTTGTGACGTGTTTGAGATATAGTTGCAGTTGAATCCGGGGTCCTTGTTGTAGATATTCAAAGTCGGTGGCATGATGTTCTAGATCGGATTTTAGCCAGATGGAATGGAGTAGCGGTAAATACATAGGGATGACACACCTCTTTAACCGCCAAGATCGAAAATATCGCCTCGATTGCACCGGAAGCCCCGAGCAGATGACCAATAGCACCCTTTGTACTGCTAACCGCAATATCAGTTTCTTTCTCGTACCCCTCTTCGCCAAGAAACAGTCGTTTAATAGCGCTGTTCTCGGCAGCATCGCCGAGGGGCGTACTCGTGGCGTGAGCATTGATGTAGTCCACGTCCTTTGGTGATATACCTGCGTTCTTTAGGGCTCTTCTCATTGCCAGTAAAGCTCCCGCACCGTCTTCTCTCGGGGCCGTGACGTGGTATGCGTCACCACTACATCCATACCCCCGGACTTCGGCATAGATTTCGGCCCCACGGCGTTTGGCGTGCTCCAGCTCCTCCAGCACGACAACTCCTGCACCCTCGGCAATCACAAACCCACATCTATCACGATCGAAAGGGCGCGAGGATTTGGAAGGATCATCGTTGAAGCTGGTAGCAAGCGAGCGGGATCTTGCAAAGCCAGCGAGGGCGAGAGGATGAATACAGGACTCTGAACCTCCAGCAATCATGACATCTGCATCTCCAAATGCTATGAAACGTGACGCGTCACCGATAGCGTGAGCACCAGTGGTGCAAGCAGTTGTCACGGCGTGGTTTGGTCCCTGTAATCCGTACTTCATCGATATGTGACCCGCGGCCAGGTTGATGAGGAGCTGTGGTACAAAAAGCGGTGAAATTTTCTTGTATCCCTGTGTTGGGCTTCAGCAAAAGCGTACAATCTTATGCCAGTAACCAAGCCTATGCCTACTTCTTTATGATACGCCACACTGCTAGTGTAGAGCACTTCAAGGTTACCGATTCCACTACCCAAGCACACGCCGGTAACCTCTCGCTCGTCTTGTTTCTGCGGTCTCCAACCAGAATCGTCGAGGGCCATTTCTGTTGCAGCAACGGCGAATTGTGTAAACCTTGCCATACGGCGCTCTTCGCCCCGTTCCAGCCAGTCCGAGGCCTGCCATTTGCCATCATTCTGGTTACCCTCGGGGACAAGGCCAGCCACCCTGCTGGGAAGCTCGAGCCATTGCGCAGCAGGTTCGCGATTGGCAACGCTCACAATTCCGCAGTCACCAACGAGAAGTCGAGTCCAGGTGCGCCGAATGCCCACGCCCAAGGGGGTGACGGCGCCGAGGCCTGTAACTACCACGCGTCGCATTCTCTGGCCATGTTTTCCGCACTGTCAAGATCGGGATAATGAAATTTTAAGAGACGGATGCGAGGGTCGCCCGAAGTCAGAGCCACGCGGTGCGCAGGAATAGAACGTGGAGGAGACGGGGATGATAACAGCAAAAAGAGATAAAGAAATAGTCCTGAAGAGAAACATCCGGAATACGCGTCGAGGCTTGGCGTGGATATTAGCATTTCTTAGCGCTCGCTTACTTCATTACAATTGTCGAGCTTAAAACGACCACATCTCCGAGGCTCTTCTACACGCCGACGGCACCTTTCCCATGACCTTCTCTCTATTCGGAGTTGCTATGCTCTGCTATAGTAGCGCAAACTATTTGTCATCCCATATCTCATCTATCTTAGTGTTCGGAGGCTTGCTGGCGATCCCTCGCAAGCAGGTCGCGTTGATTTCACCCGCTGCAGTCCATCTTGACATGACGATCATCATCCATGGGCCTCGACTGCGGAATCTTCACGCAGCGAGTGCTGTAGGTCGCGCCCTCAAGCATAGAGACGCTATGGCTAGCATGGAGATGGCCAGTACCACTGACAGATACCGCGTCTCAAGGGTTGGAAGATAAAACAGGGCCATGACCTCACATTTCGTTTCGTTGGAATGTCTGTGTCAGAAGCATCTGCTTCTCAACGCATAAAGTCGTTTTCTGGCCGCGCCGCAGATCTGTTTCATATGACTTGCATAAACATTTGATTGTTGCATCTTATCTTCGACGGCCTCCCCTGACTCTTAACCCTCCCCAACCAGTCGCAAAGCCAGATTGACGGGTTCTCGTCCCAGAATATCGGGAATATCGGGACTAAGCAAATCTTCCAGCACGCAAGCCAAAGTTTCTCCTGAAGTTCGGCTGCATGTGATGGCTCCTCACTTGGCCCAGAACTTGGGAACCGTCCCAAGTTTGTCCAATTCAGGATTGCAGGTCAGGGCTCAGCGAATCTCAAAGATGATACTTCCCAAAGTTTCTGCTGCCTCACGCCACTATGCTTCACGTAAGTCTGAGAATCTCTTATCTGCGAACGCTACCGTTTCTCGACCGTGCCAATTGCCGAGGTTTCTGGTCGGCTACTTCGTTGTGTTATATATCGTTGGTGCTTTGAAATGATAGCTCTCTAGACCGTTGATCGTTCTCCGTGTCGCCAGGCCTGCCCTCATGATGGCTGCACAACAAACTGGAAAGTCGTCCGGAACGACCATTTCCAGGGCTAGGGCATATAACGAATTGGAAGACGAGAAGGACTGGAATGCGAAGATGGATGACTACGAGGTTGATGCGCGTGGACTGGGTATCGGGATTGCGGTTTCTAGCAACGAACTTCATCGACTCGATCCTGTTACCGATCTCAAGCAACGACTTTCTATGTGGGGTACGTGAGATCAATGTTCGATCCATGAAGAGCAGGTGTTGAGAATCTAGATCCCAATTACCCGTTGGAAAAACGAGAGCAAAAAGTACTCGATACCTCATCATTTGATGACGACGAGGTCTTCGTTGAAAAGGAGGAGGAAGACTCTCCATAGTGAGTGCACCTCTAGTTTTTGTTGCCCTTTTTAGTGTCTCACGAGGACATGGACCGATGAATTCCCATATACTCTTCCCGCCTGAGCCAATTGTAGCACTCTGAAACATTACTCAAAGCCAAAATACTAACTCCGAGTCCTCCCGTAGTCCAGAAGTACGGGCTGCAGTTCATAACTATGACGAAGACGTCCCTTGCAATACTATTCGTGCCTGGACCATTGGACTGGCCCTAGTATTTGTTGGAGCGTCAATGAACACTCTGTTCTCTCTCCGGTGCGCTGAGCTGTTCCCTAACACTCCAAAGCTCTCGTGATGAGAAGTGAAAGCCTTCTATAATTCGCCTTGCTATTTTCGAGCTTCTTGCTAGAAGTTATATTGATATTGTTGACAGTGCGCCATCTATTGGACTCGGTGCTTTGATTGCTCAGGAAAGTCTAATTCTACTCTGCGTTTCCCAGACTGCCGGGGCAGATTCGTCCTCGAAATCTTCGTTTGGATATGTGTACTAACTACTGGAGCAGATAATTGCCTGGCCACTGGGTCACGGATGGGCAAAGGTCATGCCTACCCATCAAAACACCATATTTGGCCTCAAGTGGTGCTTGAATCCCGGCCCGTTCAATATAAAAGAACACTCGATTATTGTGGTAATGGCCTCTGTGAGCTTCAGCGCAGCCTATGCTACCGATATCATACTCGCCCAGGTTAGTGTTCTTCACTCCTATTCAAAACTATCTCAAGGCTAAGCCTTCACGTATTTGCTGAACACGCGCCTATTTTCACAAGTTATTCTTAGCGCGACAGACATTATTTGAATAGGCGATGCTGACTCTGAGTTCTGACTTCAGATCGCCTTTTACAAACAAGACTTTGGCTTGGCGTTCCAATTGATGTTGACTATTTCGACACAATCAATTGGCTATGGTATCGCGGGTGTCATGCGGAAGTTCTTAGTTGTATGTATAATTATTCTCGCCTGGTTACCCTTGTCTCCTCGGATTGTGTGATATTCTTAGAGACACCTTGTCTTCAAACATTAGAGAAAACTAGGCTAATTTTGTTGAAGTATCCGGCCGCGATGATTTGGCCTGGAAATCTTGTCAGTGTCACACTCATGAATGCCATGTATGAGGAGGCTGCCCCTAAGGACCCATCTGTTTGTATGTTCGAGCTTTTTCTTGTTCGCGCCTCTAGCTGCTCAACCTAAGAGACAGCATCGAAAGAAAAGACATTGGAGTTTATTGTCGCAGAAGGCAGTGCTAATGTTCCTCAAGTAGGAGGAAACATGCCAAGGTATCGATGGTTTGGCTACATCTGCCTCGGAGCCTTTATCTATTACTTCATTCCGGGATTTCTCATGCAGTTCTTGAGCGTCTTTGCGTTTGCTACCTGGCTCGCACCAAAAAATGTGGTCGTGAATCAGTTATTTGGGGGCACTACAGGGCTTTCCCTTTTGCCTATAACTTTTGATGTAAGTACAGGCCACCGTATGCTCTTACATTCTGTTACCATGTGCTAAGGATAATTCATTACAGTGGACCCAAATATCTGGCTTTGTGGGCTCGCCTCTTATTCCTCCGTGGTTCGCCATTGCCAATACTATGATTGGTGTCGTTGTGTTTTACATCTTTGGTGCCTCGATCTTGCACTACTCGGGAACCTGGTCAGCAAAATACTTGCCGATGAGTGACAGTACAACATACGATAATACTGGAGCTTCCTATAACGTGTCAAGAATTTTGACACCAAAATTTACGCTCGATTTAGATGCGTACAAAGCTTATTCTCCACTTTTTCTTTCTACGACTTTTGCCATTTCGTACGGTCTATCATTTGCTGCAATAGCATCACTGATTGTGTATACTTACCTCAACCACGGGGAGCAGATTTGGGGACAATTCCGCAACAGTACGAAAGAGGAACCTGATATCCACATGAAACTAATGAGCAAATACAAAGAAGCACCGACATGGTGGTACCTCTCACTCTTCGTTCTCATGATTGTCGTCAGTCTCGTCACAGTACTTGGCTTCCCAACAAATTTAAGTACGTATGATTCTTAGAATTCCAACCCTGCAATATGACCGTGGTCGAAGACTAACTTTCTTTATAGCGTGGTGGGCTTTTCTACTGGCTTTGTTCATCTCTTTTGCATTCTCACTTCCCATCGGAATTATACAAGCTATCACAAATACACAGATCGGTAAGTCGGACACTTGTAGAGCTGTCTCACCTCATCTTTTCTCCTGATATGGAGCCAGCTCTTCAGTTGACCAGTTACTGCGGTCGATGACAAAGGAGATGATGCTGACTGAGATTATGATGGCCTATAGGCTTGAATGTACTCACCGAATTTATCTTCGGGTACATCCAGCCAGGGCGACCGCTCGCGCTCATGATCTTCAAGACATATGGCTACATCACAATGTGAGCTCTGAGCTGTGCCTCCATACAAGTAACTGCTAACCTGTGATGAACAGGTCACAGGCACTGAGTTTCACGTCCGACCTGAAGTTCGGTCACTATATGAAGGTAAATACAGATCCGGAGGAGATGGCCTGTTGTTGGTTAACATGATCAGATTCCACCTCGAACGATGTTTATGGCTCAAGTTGTTGCAACAACACTATCTTGCTTTATTCAAGTTGCTGTCCTTAATTTTGCGCTCAAGAATATCGAGGGAATATGCACGCCGCATCAGCCACAGCACTTCACTTGTCCGGGGGGGAGAGTGTTCTTTTCAGGTCAGCGACGATTACATTCCCCTGAAACTATTGTCTCTGCTAAAGTTAATGCAGCCTCTGTAATCTGGGGACTCATCGGTCCGGACAGAATATTTTCGCCTGGTCAGATATATGCTGGGCTTTTCTGGTTCTTCCTCATCGGCACCCTCCTCCCGATTATCTTCTATTTCGGAGCACGAAAATACCCTAAGAGCCCTATCAAGTACTTGGTGGCGCCACTCCTGCTGGGCGGAGCAGGATCTATCCCCCCGGCTACGCCTCTTAATTATCTATCTTGGGGCATCGTCGGATTTATCTTCCAGAAGCTTATCCGAAAGAAATACTTCGGCTGGTGGTCGAGGTTGAACTACCTGACAAGTGCCGGCCTGGATTTGGGATTGGCTCTCAGCACTCTATTCATTTTCTTCGCTTTCACATTAAACAGCGTTGAAGCGCCTGCTTGGTGGGGCAATACAATTACCACTTCAACGATGGATGCCATGGATACTGCTGTTCAGGCCAGCGTGGCGCCTGGTCAGCATTTCGGGCCCGAAACTTGGTAATATGGTGGGGCTGAAGATGTGTCAATTCCGGTGTCCCGCTATGGTATTATCTAATGCACAGCCCGAGCTGTCTTGTTTCTTATCACATAGTAATCATAAATTATATTGTCTGCTACTAGCCTCTTGAATTCGGTGTACTATCAGATTGCATAAATGTCAGCTGGCATATCTCTTTTACCCCGGGCATGGGCCCAATCAGAGTAGATTTTCATGTGATCGATTATTCGTGACGAGTCTCCAGGATCGAAAGCAGAGATGTCCTTCAGCGCTGCATTCTGCCCCAAATACAGATAAATTCCCGTGTGCTAGTCGCATGTAATGCATCTGGAAACTAAATGTATCCGCGTCAATATTCTCGAGCTCGTAAAAATTTTCCTTTCGTTCTATTTTTGCTCATTTTGAACAAGGCAGGGGAGAGGGGAGGGGGGCCTATAGAGCCGGGGCCGACGCCAAGTACAACCCATACTAAGCTAAAACCGACCCCTGGAAAATATATCAATGACATCGACATGTTTGTTAATTAGAAATTTGACCCCAGATGCATCCCACGCGTACGATTATTTGATTCTATGCTGCAGTGATAACTCAACTAGGACGAAATGGCTACAAGTACCGGTTGTTCGCGTTTGAGGGCCTTACAAAGGCGATTGCGATCTGTACCCCAGGTAAGATGGTTTCCAGGTCAAATAGTTGAAGCTCCTCACAACAACCTGCAGGTCCAGGTAGCAAGATTAACCACCTCCCACCCAAGAGCAGTCGCAGCCGCCTCTACTCGGAACACACAGCCCGTGCCGCCGAGTGTCCCGCCGTCTACGTCGGTTCCTCCTGTCACTCCTGACCGCGCCGAAGGACAATCGAAGACAGCCACGCCGATGTCAGCGGGCATGAGAGCCGCTGCAAAGTTCCAGAGCATTACCGGCAGGGCGACAGAGACATACACGGCATATGGAGCGACCGAAATCCTGTATCGGGAGTGTGCGCGACAAGCGGAATACTCGATTCCGCAGGCGACGAATATCGACGAGGAGATGCCAAAGACGGCGGATGGAGAGGACCTGGGGGTGGGCGACGGCTGGTGGCTTACAGGTACGTGCTGCCACGTCAATCGGAGTTGGAGCTGGCGTTGGCTGATATTCCGTTGCAGAGGCCGGACTGAAGCCCACGTTCAGCACCTGGTCGCAGGTGACCATGCTGCACATGTACCTGCTCTCGGTGAGGCTCCGATGTTTCCCAGCACCGTCGGCGCAGCCCTGGCAACAGCACCTCCTGGATCATTTCTTCTACGACGCGGAGAACCGGATGACGGTAAGCCACAACATGCACGCCCGAGGTACGAGGAACAAGTACCTGAAAGATCTCTTCGTCCAGTGGCGAGGGCTTCTTGCTGCCTACGACGAGGGCTTGGTCAGGGGAGATGCGGTGTTAGCCGCTGCCATCTGGAGGAACATCTACAAGGCGAGCGACGATGTTGACATCAGGATTCTGGCGCAGATCGTCAGCTACATGAGAAGAGCATTGAAGGCACTGGACTCGTTGCCCGACAGGGAGATCGGCAAGGCTGCGTCGGTATTTGGTAATCCCGAGGCGGATGGCAGTACGGTTCGCCTCCGCAGCAGCATGATGGCTCTACCATTTGAGAAGACTCCTGGAAAAGATGTGCCTCAGCGCAAGCAGCCCTGAAGCTCTGTAGTTCTATTACACGATGCAACCACGACAGGACATTGTAAGATGCAGGCATGTAAGAGATAGGCAACATCTGACAGCAAAGGGTTCAAGGCCCCCAAGGTCAGACACGTGCGCGCGAAGTCTTTGTAGTTACATCCTCTCCCACATCTCGAAAATATATCGAATCCCGTTCTCTTCTTGCACGCCCTCGGGTACCTTCTCCCCTGCCCACCGATCCAGGTCCGCTGAGCTCTTCCTCTGCCATCCATCGGCTGTGCCGTCCTCTCCTAGCGCGACTGGAAAGAAGGTATCGCATTCCAAGTCGTCCAGGACCCTCGTCAGCAGAATCCGCCTCGCCTCCCTCGCCTCCAACGCAGCCTTGTATAGCTGTGCGCCGCCGATGACGAACAACCGGGAGTGCGGCTCGGGTCGTGCGGTCACAGCGGCCACCGCCTGTCCCAGGGAGCCGGCCACTACCCTCTCGCCGCCGGCCGGCAGCGCGTCTGGATCTCGGCGGGTCACGACGACGTTCGTCCGGCCCTTCAACGGCCGGAGCGGCGCGGGGATGCTATCCCAGGTCCTGCGGCCCATGAGCACGGCATTGGGGCGCTGCCGGAACACGTCAGCCGCGCACCCAGAGGACTGCAGAGGCCAGCAGCGCTCACCCCCGGCTCGGAGCGTCGAGTGACGCGCGCAAAGTATGCCATCTCCTTCCTCAGCCCGGTCCAGGGCAAGGTGCCGGCCCGCCCTATGCCCATCGTGTTCGTCGCGGCGACGATCAGCGTGAGGTCTGGGGTGCGCATGCTCGGTTCGCGGTCGGGACTGGTCGCGGGGACGGTGGCTGGAGCGGGCATCGTTCTTCGACCGCTGGTGGTCGGTAGTAGTCGGAGAGATGTGCAGAGGCCGTGGAGGTGGTGGCGGTGGTTGTGCTCGCGTTCTGAACAAGCTTGAGCTGCGCCAGGGTACGACGCTGGGGGGAAGACCGTAAGAGCTTGCTTGACGCCTCGTGGGAGTGTATCACGTTACCCAGGTTGCTTAGGCATCCTCTCTCGCAGCTGGCATGATTCAAGCGGCGATCATACACTCTCTCTATCTTCCCCAGCACGTGCGTATCCAAATCGGAACGACCATTATCCGTATGCGAAGACCCTCACCTGTCATTTGCAACGTTTCCTTTTTTTTACACCTCTCGGCTGATGGTTCGGTGCGGGCCGGAGATTTTATTCCCAATTCTAAATCGTAAAAGACTAAAAGAAAAACAAGCCTAGGCCCAACTTCCAGACAGTCTGGACCCCTGGCATACTTCAATCTTCGTTGTGTACCCGAGCAATGTAGCCTTGCTGGTTGTAGGCCAAGGCATTGAGCAAGCAGTCTCGTTGTTGTTGGCTCCGCCTGCAGGTGACAAGTTGCTTCTTGGAGGACCCTATTGCGATGCCGCTCTACATTGGCGGTTGCAGAGCTACAGGCGTGCAACGTTGAGTTGTCTCACCCATACAGCTACCCCGACATCGATCACTACATCGAGCGGGTAGAAGATTTCTTCGCCGTAGCCTCGATGAGAGTTTTTCGCCTTGTCGAGGGAAAGCCATCTCGGCTTGGTACCAACCATCGGAGCGGCGTGGCCAGCAACACTCTATTACGTTGTCTCACCTCTTGACTCTATTCCAATCGCGAACATAGCAAGGACTTTGTGCATGCTCGTCGGAGAGCGTGGTGGAGAGCATTCCTCTGGGGTATTGCAAGCACAAGCTCTTGGCCAACCGATTGCAGTAGCAATGCCAATCATTTTAGTTCCCATGTAGCCCTATATAGCTGCTCATTCCAAGTGCCTGCATGTTCTGTCATCTTCGGATCCGAACATCCCAGTACCGGTGGGCCTGCCATTACGGAGCAACCAAAGGCGGCCCCGAGAGCCGACTTCACTGAGGCAGAGGCTGGTGCTCGCCATGCGCTAATGCCAGCTTCCACATCAACGACCTTGGGTGTGTTCGCCCTGACAGGAATTGCGCTGCTCAACCGCCCGCTCGGTAAGCCGAAAACGCTGATCATCGAGTCGGAGATGGGTGCGAGTGGGACCGGAACTGCCTCCCATCGTCGTCATCGGCGCTTGCCGCTAATCGACAAAGTTTCGAGATCGATCTCGAGCGGCGAATCACCAGCGTGCGTGACGCCCTGATCTTCTGGGGAACGGCTGCTTCGGCTCGAGAGATATTGAGACGCGGTTCAATGGGTGGGAGAAACCGCCCAGCACAACCCACTGGTGACTGTCGTCGAGAACTGCTCCGGTCTTGGGGAACGTCCGCGGCGCCCGTTGATTGGCGAGAGGCGTTAAAATAGCACTGAGAGCCCCCTGGTCCGTTCTGCAAGGATGTCTGGAGCACTGGTCATGGTGGAGGGACGGACCAGAATGCGGCGCCTGGCTTGCACTCAGCGAGTATGGACGGATGGGGCGGAGATTGTAACTCGCGGACGAACTGACGCGCTGACGAGTGGAAGTGCGAGGCCGAGGCCATGATGCGAGGTGAGCGGCGACGAGGCTGAAGCGGCGGCGAGGAGCTGTACCGGCGGTAGTTAAATAGGACGGTGGGGGTAGCGTCAATTACGTAATGAAAGGGTTGACGGCGGGGCGCGTGCAAAGACCTCTGCTGAGGTGGTGCGCCCGATGCCCAGGATGCCCAGGCCAGCCCAGCATTTCAACCATATCGTACGATTCTGGTATCGGCTGGCAACAGCCCATCGCCCTCGCAATCGGCTCGGAGCACATGGGTGCATCCTCAGTCGTCCACTCCTCGACACGACTCCTCCTCCTCCCACGACCACAACAATCAATACAAAGCAAAGCATGGGCACTCGACCGCTTCGACCTTCTCTCCAGTCTCTACAGTATCGCATCGCGTGATTTATCCTTGTCCT
>JAENRP010000177.1:33627-50989 GCA_024741835.1 Diplocarpon mali
CCCCGCCCATCGATTGTTCCCCTCCCTCAGATCAGCTCATCAGCTCATTCTCCAGGTGACAGCAAACAGCAGTGCCCATCGTCGTATGGCCTCTCCTCCTAAATCCGCTGCCACCTAAAAACAACATGGCTTGCAGAGATGGAGATGCGTTCGATCCGGCCGCCCTTCCTGTCACCTCGGCTCCCTTCAATTCTCTGAACGGCTTCGACGACACGGTCCCGTTCAACGACGCACTGGTGCTGGACGATGACCCTCTGTTTCCTCCCGATTGGGACCAGCAGACTCCGCCCTACCACGACACGCTCTACTCGAGGCCGCTGGGCTGCAAGCCTTCCCAGCGAAACATCAAGCCCGAGCTGGTCCCGTCGCTGCAAAACACCTGCTCGAACTTGAGCGCGCTCAGCCCGGCCCAGCAAGAGAAACTGCGTAACATCGCCATGCCCCAACACCTCCAGTACCACCAGACCCAGCACAGTCCGCGCTCGACGGCAAGCACCAAGAGCCACTCCATATCCTCTCCAGACAACCTCAATGACCGCAGCAGGAAACGCAAGTCATCCGCCGATGTGGACGAGGACGAGGACGACGATTCGAACCCGCCCGTGAAGAAGACCGCCCATAATATGATTGAGAAGCGATATCGTACGAACCTGAACGATAAAATCGCGGCGCTGCGGGACAGTGTGCCAAGTCTGCGCATCATGTCCAAGAGTGCAAGAGGCGAGGATACGGCCGACGATCGGGAGGAGCTACAAGGCTTGACGCCGGCTCACAAGCTCAACAAGGCGACGGTAAGTCACGTTGTCTTCGTCGCCAGTCCAACGTTTTCTCTGCGCTCCAAGGGCGAGGCCATAGCTCGGGTATTGTCTGCTTCGGTGTCCCTGGTCACCGTTTTTCCGCCGCATGACTGTGTAGCCGTGGCCATGGCTGAGCATGCTCTGGGCGTAGTCGCTGCCAGCGCTCTGCTTGTTCATCGGTGTCGCAGACGGCACGGGGCGATCCTGCCGAGATAGCCATTTCCTTTTCTTCGCAAATTTTTTCTTGCTCGTCGCTTTTCATTTACACTCTTTGTTGCATCGCCGGGTTCTTTCACATGATCTCGTAATCGGGGGCTCCGCCTTCTACGGGATCAGCTGTCCCGGTCTGGGCATGTTGCTGATAGAACGTTGCTTGTAGGTCCTGAGCAAAGCAACCGAGTATATCAACCATCTAGAGAAACGCAACAAGCGATTGCAAGATGAGAATGCAGAGCAGAAAGCACGACTTGCGGCTTTCGAAACACTCTTCCGATCTGGATCGATGGGTTTCAACTCAACCCCTCCCATCAACAATAACTTTCAGTTCAACCCTGATTACAGCACTCCAGGCCAGTCTCCCAATGGTCTTGAACCACAAGGGATGATTCCAGTACCGGAGGGAATGCGAAGGCTTCAGAGTAGGTCGATTGATTCCTAGTTCATTGTCTTCCCGCCAAGCGAGGATCGGTTTACTTCGGCATCCTCTGTTCTCAATTGCTGACTCTCGCAGCACAAATGGGTCAACATCCCTTCCCTGCTCCTCAAGAACATTATCGACCAGGCACGGGCGCCAATCCATGGCAGAACGGCTATTTTGGCAAGCTGATGGTCGGATCGCTCGCAGGCCTCATGATCATGGAAGGATTTAGCCAGGCAGAGCAAGACGAAGATTCCCCTGGAGCCCGTGGACTCTCGGCTCTCCCCGTGCAACTCCTCAAGTCTCTCAGCTCGAACTTGCACTCTTCGGTGGAGATCAGCGTTCTCGGTTACCATGTCTCCGCAGCCAGTACCATGGGGTACATGAAATTGTTCCTCGTCGTCGGTGCCGTCCTCTACGCTTTCCTCCCCTCGCTGCTTGCGTTCAAGCCTGAAGCAAAGCGCAAGACCCACAGCACATCACTTTCTGCTGCGCCTTCCCTGGCCTCCTCTATCCAGGTTCGACGACAAGCTTGGCTGACAGCAATCCAGACTGTCTGGGTCCCACGTCACAACTTCTTACTCGAGGCAGCAGCTCTGTTGCTAAAGTCCATGAAGCTCAGTGTGCGCAACTTCATAGGCGCACAAAGCTATACCTATCTCACGGGGATCACCCAGGAGCAAGAAGCGGCTAGAATCAAGGCTTGGACCATCGCTCTCGACGCTCAACTAGCTGGTGGAGATGTCGAGGTCAGTAAGAGCCGCCTTACCTTGACCTTGCTGGCGTCCGGAACCTTGCCTGACACACCGGCTCGCCTGATGCTGAAAGCACTACACATTCGTGTTCTGCTATGGGAGGTCGGGAACGCAGGCTTCAACGGATTCTACCTGTTCCACGAGGCTGCGGCTAAGATGGCCCGCCGACAGTGGAACGAGGCGAAGCAACTGCAACGGATAATCTCTCGCACCAAGGAAAAGCAAGGAGAAGAGCTTCCCGAATACCTCGCTGCTCTCTTGGAGGAGGAATGCGACGATGTGCTTGTCGACAGCATCGGCCAGCGAGCGTACAACCTCGCGTGGAACTTACCAACCACGAGCAGTACAGCAGGATCAAGCGACGGTCTGGACGGCGTTGTCGATGACTCGGCCATTCGAGGCCCCCTCGACGCTGTTGCAGCCTGGTACTCGAGCCTCGTCTTACGGCGGGCCCTGATCAAGAGCCTCCAGTCAGCAGACGACGACCTGACGGCGCAGAAAGCTATCATTGCCGATATCTCGCTTGCCATCAAGACTGCACCTGTTGGCTCTCGGGCCCAGATGAGATCACTGGCCGCGCGCGCGGTCTTGGTGAAAGAAAAGCGAGGGGCCAGCATTGCAGAGTCCATGCAGGCCCTGGAACCTCTCGAGAAGACTAGCAGCCGAAATTCCACTAGCCTCATCGACACAAACATTTCCGTGACTGGTCTGCCCGATGTTAAGATGTCTCTGCGCTGCGCAATGGCCATCGCACATTTAGAACGGTTCGCTGCCCCCGCCAACCCCGAAGCCGCTTGCCGGATCATCAAGAGCCTCGCTCCCACCAATCTCACCCTCCTCGGTTTCACAGCAGCCTTCAAGCTGATGGAGAGAATCAATGGCCACGATCTAGTTGCACACTCATGCACTTACTCCCTTGAGAAACTTGCCGGCGGTCTGCGGATTTGGATTGGTGGCAAGAGCGAAGATACAATTGCGTTAGACAAGGACGTCAAGAGAGCCATGGTAGACAGGTGCTCCAGCATCTTGAAACGCATAGTCGGGATGCAAGACGCCGGCTACGAGACGATGAGCGATGAAGACGATAGTGACGGCTGTTGATAGAGTGTTCTTACATTCATGTACTTGTTATTTCGTAGCGGGGACTGAGTCACCCCCGCTACTATGTCTACTTGTGCTTGTTGCACACTGATGCATATTTCTGTTGCTGGGTCCTGGCGTTGGGCTTTGGTCAAGGTGAGTTTGCGCTCTCAGCAGCAGTGGCTGGCTAGCTGGCTACGATGAAGGATGTATGTATTATTTCATGGAGGCAGCATTGCGCCCCGTTTATCCTGTTAGGACATGAAAATCAAAATGACCCGTTGACCCCGACTAAATCCCGACCAAACACCATTCCCCATGCCATAGACGAGGACGTCGGTTCCGGTCCCTCTCCGTACAGATTGTGTTTCCGTCACTTCTCCGCCAGAACCTTCCTCTCGACTACAGCCGGCCGAGCTCAAGACTCCTGACTAGCTGCGCTGTCCAATGACCGGCCTGAAACTTCACCATTCTTATCTTATCTTGCCTTCCCACGCCGATCCATGTGCTTGGTCTCTTAGCTAAGCCCTATCCTTATCGGGCCAAAAGCGATGGTTGATATTGACATTTCCGCGGTGGACCATCTCAGACCTCAGCAAGTTGGCTCCGAGGAACTTTGACGGCCCGCCACCGGGGACGAGGAGATGCGGATGTTCTTCTGGCTGGGACGGGCCAGGCACGTGGCTTGGGGAAGGTTTATCTGCGCCTCGTCTCTCTGTATTCCTTTCTTTTCTCTCTCGCCATCATCTATTATCATTGTTCCCTGTTTTCTATTTTCTACGCTCTGCGTTCTTGTTTTTTTTTTTTTTTTTTGGTCCGTTCTTACAGGATCAGTCTCGCGGTGCTCTTCATCTCCTGCTGGAAAGGCACATGTCCCAGAAGTAGAAAATCCCCGATCTGCGAGTGCCATCATGGCTGGAAACTGGCAGCCACAGGTTCCAGTCGGCGAGATCAAGGCGGGTCCTATCGAAGGCGGCCCTGATGGGGTGGTTGGTTCCGAGAGAGGGGCTCATGGGCCCGCGAGGAAGCAGGTCGTTGTCGTGGGCTTGGGAATGGTGGGAATTAGTTTCATGTGGGTGGCTCTCTGTCCAGGAAGTATTACTGCTCTGAACGCGAGACTGATGGGCTCCCAGCGAGAAACTGATGAAGCTCGATGCGAAGAGGAGGGAATACGATATCCTCGTCATTGGCGAGGAAGCACATCTGGCATACAACCGAGTGGGCTTGACCAGCTTCTTCCAGCATAGGAAAGTCGAGAATCTGTATCTCAATCCCACGGGATGGGTAAGTCCCATTCCCTCATTTCGGCTGGGCCATCGACTTACGTAGCGCCTGTAGTACGCCGCTGTCCCAGAAGGCTCTTTGAATTACCACCTCAACACCAAGGTTACCGAGATCCACCCCGAGCAAAAGCTCGTATCATGCTCCTCGGGCGAGACGGTCCCATATGATATTCTCGTCCTAGCCACGGGCTCCGATGCCCTACTCCCGCGCCACACGCCTGGCCACGATGCCAAAGGCGTTTTTGTCTACCGTACGATAGAAGATCTGCAGAGCCTCATCACATTCGCCGCCGAGAAGAAGGGGACGCACGGAGCCGTAGTCGGCGGAGGTCTGCTCGGTCTAGAGGCTGCAAAGGCCATGATGGATCTCGGGTGTTTCGAAAAAGTCAAGCTGATTGAGAGGAACCGGTGGGTGTTGAGCAGACAGCTGGATAGTGATGCGGGGGGGATCGTGGTGGAGCAGGTACAGGCTCTGGGGCTGGAAGTACTGCTCAGCAAGAGGGTGGGCAGGATTGACGTTACGGAGCATAACGAAGTCAAGGGGGTGGTTTTTGAGGATGGGGAGGAGATGGCATGCTCGACAATCTGTTTCGCCATCGGGATCAGAGCCCGAGACGAACTTGCCCGGGGAGCAGGTATCAAGTGTGCCGATCGGGGAGGCGGAATTGTAGTCGGAGAGAACCTTGGCACCAGCGCAGAGGACATCTACGCCATTGGAGAATGCGCCAGCTGGGAGAGCCAAACCTTTGGTCTCATTGCACCAGGCATCGAGATGGCAGACGTCCTGTCTTTCAACCTCACGCAGGCCAAGGCCCATTCGTACCGCAAGTTCAGACGCCCGGATTTGAGCACCAAGCTGAAGTTACTCGGTGTTGAGGTCGCCAGTTTTGGAGACTTCTTTGCCGACCGGGATGGACCCAAACATCTTCCTGTTCGTGCAGCTAGGAAGAAAGAAGCGGCTCCTGATGCGCCGAGCAAGCTTACCGACGGGCCTGCCCCCTCTCCTGTGAAGGCCTTGACATATAAGGATCCCTTCTTGGCTGTCTACAAGAAGTATCTCTTTACCCCAGATGGCAAGTATCTTCTCGGGGGCATGATGATTGGGGATACGCGGGACTATGTGAGACTGGTCCCCTTGGTCAAGAACCAGAAGATGCTCGAAGTCCCGCCTAGCCAGTTCATTCTCGGCGCTGGCAGAGAAGGAGACGACGGCGGCGATGATCTGGACGACGACACACAGATCTGCTCCTGTCACAACGTCACCAAAGGCGATGTGGTTTCCCACGTCAAAAACGGAAGCTGCAGGAGCACTGGCGACGTCAAGAGCTGCACCAAAGCTGGCACCGGGTGCGGTGGCTGCATGCCGCTCGTAACCAGCATCTTTAACGCGCAGATGAAGGCCATGGGCCAGGAGATCAGAAACCACATATGTCTGCACTTCGATTACTCGCGCGCCGACCTCTACAACATCATCTCGATCAAGAAACTCAAGACGCTGGCGGAGGTCATGGCGGAAGCGGGTAATGATCCGTCCAGCCAGGGATGCGAGGCGTGCAAACCGAGCATTGGCAGCATTTTTTCGTCGCTGTACAACAGCCATGTCCTGGAGAAGCCTGTTCATGGTCTGCAGGAGACCAACGATCGCTTTCTGGCCAACATCCAGCGCAACGGCACCTTTTCCGTCATTCCCCGCGTCTCAGCCGGAGAAATCACGCCCGAGAAGTTGATAGTCATTGGTAATGTCGCCAAGAAGTACAACCTATATACCAAGATCACCGGTGGTCAACGCATCGATCTCTTCGGCGCCAAGAAGCATGAGCTCATTCCTATCTGGAGGGAGCTGGTGGAAGGTGGCTTTGAGAGCGGGCATGGCTATGCGAAGAGTTTGCGGACCGTGAAGAGTTGTGTTGGGAGTACGTGGTGCAGATATGGTATTGGGGATAGCGTGGGTATGGCGGTTAGGTTGGAGGAGAGGTACAAGAGCATCAGGAGTCCGCACAAGATGAAGGGAGGTGTAAGTGGGTGCGTGCGGGAGTGTGCTGAGGCGCAGAACAAAGAGTGGGTTTTCCCCTTTCCATCTTGTTTGGGTTGACAATCTTGCGACGACGCAAAACTCTGAACTGAGCCGTGGCGTTGGAGATGCTGTTTGCGCCCTCTCCTGTTGCAAACTAAGCTCAGAAACCTATGAGCTCCTAATGCCCCTCCTGTCGTGACGGGGACCGAGCCATTCCAGTACCAACGCCAGTCTGGCACGATTGGCCCAAGTCCGGGAGTGTCGGACCTGGAGGAAAACATCGACTCTGTGCCCATGTGCCAGTGCAACATATCCTCACTTCCCTTGCTCATGTTCAGATGCCTGTTCGTTTTCCATATCTATGCATAAGACCCCGCCAATACTAACACCTGCCCAGCTTCGGCCTCATAGCCACCGAAAAGGGCTTCAACATCTTCGTCGGCGGCAATGGCGGTGCCAGCCCGAGACACTCCGAGCTCCTCGCAAAGGACGTTCCTCCTGACGACGTGGTACCTGTCCTAGATCGCTACCTAATGTTCTACATCCGCACCGCCGACAAATTGCAACGTACCGCGCGCTGGCTCGAGAACCTCCCAGGGGGAATCAGATACCTGCGTGAAGTGATCCTGGAAGACAAGCTCGGCATCTGCGCCTCGCTAGAAGCGCAGATGGAAGAGCTGGTCGGCACTTTCTTCGACGAGTGGGCCGAGGCCATCAGGGACCCTGAGAAGAGCAGGCGATTTACGCAGTTCGACAACACGGCCGATACCCTCGAGAGCATGGAGCTCGAGCAGGACCGGGGACAGACGCGGCCGGTGTACTGGGCGAAGGAGAGCGCGAAGGTTGATTTCACGAACACCAAGTGGACAAGCCTGGCGTGGCAGCCCGTCATCGAGGCCTCGCACTTTCGCGGCGCGGATGACGCGCCGAATGGCATCTCGGCGAACATCAAGAGAGGCGATACGCAGCTGGCTGTTTTCAGAGTCCGAGGGAGGTGGCTGGCAAGCCAGCAGATGTGTCCCCACAAACGCGCATTCGTCCTCTCGGACGGGTTGATCGGCGACTCGAACGACAAGCTGTGGGTCTCTTGCCCTTACCATAAGCGCAACTACGATCTCAACGGCGCCAACGCCGGGCGCTGCCAGAACGACGACGAGGTCAGCATCGCGGTGTTCCCCGTCGAGGAGCGCGAGGACGGGTGGGTGTACCTCAAGCTGCCGCCCGTGCACGAGCTCGACGGCGTCTTGGGCACGAGGAAGTGGATGGTGAGGAAGGGGGAGAGCGGCGAGGAGCCGTTCGAGAAGCTGGATCGGCGCATCGGCCGGAACGGGGTGGGCATGAAGGGCCGGAAGCCGTTCGAGGCGAAGAGAGAGCTGCTGGCTGCCGCGAGCCCGGGGGAGAAGGCGGCGGGCATCGACTGGTAGGTTGCTCGCCCGACGGGCCAGTCTTGTGGGTGTCTTGTCTTGGACTCCTGGGGCGTTCGGGCTGCACTGTACCTAGATCTGGGAGCTACCGGGTTCCCTTCTCCCATATGGAGACGCATGGCGCGTTGATCGAGAACCACTCACTCGGCCGTTCATGGTCGTCTGTCCCTGGTCAAGCGAGACCATGGTTCGCGGTATTTCCATTCAGGCATGTACTTCCATTCCGACATGGGCGCTCCAGCTCCACACACCACAGCCTGACCTCCTCACCTGCTGCCTCGAACACCGACGCGTGGCTTTGTGAATGGGTTTTTAGACCTGGGCCTCGCTTATTATTATCAACACAAGAACGCCTGGCGACGGGACTGCTTCTCCTCACCCGAGCTCTGCGAAGAGGCTTCCTGCAGTACCTATGAGTGTAATATGCAACACAGCCCGGCACTCTATAGAACAAAAGACCTGCAGCATCTCCCAGCCCTCGTCTGAATCCCAAGGGCCGGACTTGATCCGCGCGCTCGTAAGTGCGCCGCCCATCGCCTGGGCGGCTGGCGCGATTGGCAACCCGCACATGATGAATCTGAACGAGACGGGCGCGAGGACTCCAGCTCGGGCGGTTTGCGCTCAACCAGACGCCTTTGGGTTTTGAGGAGTGAGAGCCAGGACTGAGAAATCACTTTACGCTTGCGGATAGTCTTGCCTGGGAGGAGGGAGGGCGAGGATTGAGGCACGATCTTTAAGAGGGGATCGGTGCTGCTGTGCCTGAATGGAGTATCTGGGAGGGAAGCCGAGATTTGGAGTGGTTTGGATTGAGCCGAGAGGGGACTGTTGCGCCCGACAACCGCAATAGCTGCACCTACCCCTGATCTGGGGCCTCGCTCTCACTCAGCCTCTCTTCCTCGGCACGATCATCACGAGTCTCGTGCCCACTAAACACCGCCAACATCCCCAGATCATACATGGCCTTCAGGGATCCTGCCGTGACAAATGCCACCCAGAAAAGTCCTTTGCCAGCTAGAAGCCCCGTGACGAGAGGGCCGAAGCTCTGACCGAGAGTCTTGGCCACGTTGATGATTCCCATCGCTGCGGTACGTTCGTGGGGTAGCACCACGGCTGCGAGGAACGCTGTGCGCGGGGCTACATCCATCGATTGTGTGCAGGAGCGCAGGATGAGGAAGAGCATTGCGATGGGCAGGGAGGACAGTATTGGAATGAGAGCCAGGAAGATGGCGGAGGGTAAATGGGTAAAAACCATGGTCTACTTCAGTCAGCCACGCCGAGGATGAAGCAGGTAGCTGGTACTTGGATATTTCCGATTCTCTTCGCTATCGAGGATGCCAGCAGCATGGATACAGCGGCAACGATAGCGGTAGTGAAGAAGAGAGTGCCCAGCACACCCTCCTTCATATTGAACTTCTGATGGAAAAAATAAGTCACCCAAGACCTAGAGATCTCATTAGGACTGTCCAGCGTGAAACGGGGTGGATACACTCACAGCGGGGCAAGACCAGAGGAGAAAGAATCGAGCATGAAAAGGATGCACAGCTGGCAGACTATCGTCCTGCTCTCCGGGCTGATCGTCGAAAGCTTGGACAAGAGCCAGTTTCTCTTCTTTTGCTCTTGGTCCTCGGCCCCATCTCTAATCAACGGCGACGTCTCCACCTCCTCATCGGGGGCCACCTTCTCCTCTAGCTCGACTGCCCGGCTGAGAGCCAACGTGAGAAGTAACTTCAGAAGGCCAAGCACAGCATAGACCGAGAATACCGCCCGATATGCCTGGGTAGCCTCCCATTTGAGATCCTCGACCATGTAGGTTAGCACCCATCCGGTGGTCATGAGCCCAAGAGCTGTCCCTGTCGCGGCTATCAGCGAGTACCAAGCATAAACGTCTCCTCTATTGGCGACGGGTGTCAAGTGTGCAATGATCGACTCTTCGATGGCTCGGAAAGGTCCTATTTCGTTGCCGCTCGGGCTGATCACCCCCACGATAGCTGCCAGGAGCAGAATCCAGTAGTTGTCACAGAGTGCAAACATCGCCCCGGCAGCACTCATCAACAGCGCCCCGGCTGCCAGGACACATTTTCTTCCCAGTGCATCCGCACACAGCGTCAGTACAGCGCTGATCGCGAGATCCCCCAGCAGGGTGAGCGTCATGAACAAGCCAACCCGCTCCTCCGAGATCCCGAGCTCTCGCAGGCGGGACACGAGGATGAGAGTCGAGCCCCCATAGGCGACGAGTCGGACGAAGCGCTGGCAGCAGAGAAGCTTGACATCGACCGGTGAAGACCACAAGGAGGTGATGCCCAGCTCTTCCAGACCGCGGGATACGCACCGCGATGCCATTACGAAGTACGGTGGGGGGCCTGCTCTCCTCTGGGTTATCCTTTTGGAGTGAGTTGGTATTGCACCGGCGGCTGTCGATTGGCATGTCTACCTGGCAACTATGTCGGCCTAGAGCTGTGGTGGCTCAAGCCACCGTCTATAGTTGTGCGGCTTGTAGTCTGGGTAGAGTCTGCGTGCGTCAGAAGGTGCCCATAGATTCTAGGATTTCTCAAGGGGGCATATTTACATGAAATCTGGGCTGGGAATAACCTGAGCGCTTGGCGACTACTCCGCGCCGGAAGTAAGCTGGGGGAGGGGGAGCGGCGGGGCAGGGATTACTAAAACATATATGTATAAACATGTATACATGTACATGTACATGTATATAGCTATGGAATCCTCTGATGATAGTCTAGAAGAGTGCACGAGAAAGTATGAGGTGCAAACGATGGTTGTTGGTTGTCTTGTACTCTAAGAGAGAGAGTGAGCTCTCTAAACTCGAGAATATCTAAGTGGGGGTGCTTAGGCCTTAGAGCCTTGGCACTGAGTCATGTGACTAGCATGTGATATGCACTCACCTGCAACAATATACATCTACATATAGATTTATATACACGTATATCCATAAGCATATATACACACATACATATACATATATACTCCTGAACGGCTTAGATTGCCCTTCATCAGAAAGCGAGACATAGGGCTGATCCCGTGCAAGTCCAAGGTAAGAGTAACGACCGTTCGCCTTGCCGACAATGACTTCACCCAACCATCCTTTCGGTGTATGTTACCTGGGCATATCAGATGGTCGGCATTAGCACTCCAAACATCTCAACCCTCCTGGAACCACGTCCGAAGGCGACGTTCAAGCCATGCCTGGGGAGGAGCATCAGGATCATTCAAGCTGGGCCCGAGGATGTGCCTAGGAGGCGGTGTTGGAGTCATGCCTCCACAGGGCAGAGAATGCGATCTCTCACGTCAAATCAGGTCAGACCACATCCGTTCTCTCATGGCAGCCGGCTCGGATTCGAATGCTCTTCCTCGAGTTTGATCGTTGCCCAATAGATTCCTGGCCGCCGGCGACTCGGTCAAAAGCACAGCAAAAGGTCTAAATACTCATGCTTTACATGGGCTGACGTCACGGGCCTTGAGCGAATTCGGGCATTTGACTGTGCTTCGAAGTACCTCGCACCACCTCGCCCTCACTTGGCTTGTGTCCGGCCATCCTCCCACGCTCGCCATCTCCAACCTCGTCCATCATCCACCGGGTGACTAAACGCGCCAGACACCTCACTCTCACCACACACGCATCGTGTCTGTCTCCTCCATCAACATACTCGGTCGTGTGAAGGATCATGCCCCCTCCCCCCCTTTATTTTCCCTCTCTTCGACGTGCTGGGGGAGGTTGGTATGCAAGGCTACCCAATCTGCCTTGACTTTCGGCCCGATCCGGCTAGAGCTCCTGCAAAACTGTACACACACCAAACCCGATTGGTTTCCAACTCACCGTTGTCTCTTATCCTGTCTAAAAAAAAATCTTCCTGGGCGCCAGTCACTCTTCAATTCTTCAGATTCCCAAATCTCTCGCGATCTTCCTTTCCGCAATCGCCTCGACCCTCTCCGAAACCCCAGCCTTCTACAAATGTGTCTTCGAAGTCTCGACGGTGAGTAGCTTGCGTCTCTTGGTCGTTGGGTGAGCAACGTAGGGCCTGCTAAGCCTATGTCCCACAGATTGCAAAGCGATTTCTCTGCGAGTTTGGAGGAAATCTGTGGACCGAGACCGGGGATGGCGATGGCGCCCGAAGTATTGATTTTCATGCCAAATGGCGACGTAACATTGAAGCTTACGCGACATATCGTATCGGAGCCGATTGCACAGGTTACGGAGATTAGATCCTCGACGGCCCAAGAACTTGTCGATGAAGACGCGGAAATCGAGGCCGCGCTGGGAATTGAGCCGCCGACGCCAGCCGACGAGGAAAACCTCGTGTTCTACGCTCCCGACGCGCCCGGGGCCGACGACGGTCCGTTTTATCCTCCAACGCCCAGAGCAAGGGGCTCCGATGCTTCGAGACGGGATCGCTCGCCCAGTCCACCGGCGTCTTTTTGGGCGGCGTTGAAGCGGCAGGCGGAGCAGGTCAATGGCACCGGAGATGCTGTTGACGGTGAGACGGCCTCGGCGATGAGCAAAGAGAGGGAGGCGCAGAGGATCGTGCTCGCGAGCCACGAAGTGCAGGCCATTTGTTCCTCCCGCCATTTGATGCTCGCGTCCCGGTATTTCGAAAGGATCCTGAGCGGCGAGTTCAAGGAAGCAAGGGTGCTGCGGACAACGGGCCATGTGCAGATTGAATTCTTGGAGGAGGATTTGGAGAGTATGATTATCTTGCTGAACATCATCCATGGCGCGAGTCGGAAAGTGCCGAGAATTCTCACTCTGGAGGGGCTGGGTACGCTCGCAGCTTTGGTGAGCAAGTTCGCGATGCTTGAAAGCGTGGACTTCTTCTCCGATACGTGGATCGATCAGATGAAGCGGGAGGGCTTACCGAAAGTATACAGTAGGGACGTGGTCAGGCTGCTGTACGTGTTTTGGGTCTTTGATCGTGAGAAGGAGTTTGGTGACATGACAAGATTGGCGCAGCGGGAGAGTGATGAAGGTTTTGAGGAGGATGTTAAGGGCTTGGCGATTCCGCGTGGCATTGTTGAGGCCATCAAAACTGGTCGCCAGTCCGCCATAGAATCAGCCATGTCTATCGTCCACGCCCTCATCACGAGGTACATGGATGGATCCGACCATTGCGATGCAGCACTCGACGATGAGCTGCGATATGCTTGCGATGCCATGGTCCTCGGTTCTCTGCTGAAGAGTTCTAGGAAGATTGGTCTCTGGCCAAAGCCTCAAGCACCGTTCCCAGGCAGGAAGTGGAGAGATGTGGCAAAAGACATCAGGGGAATCAGGATCCTGGACGTCTGTAACAAGACAAGTTCCAGGAGGTGGAATTCTCATGGGCCATCAGGCAATGCGCATGGGATTGAGGATGAGATTGAGGGTGCTTTGAAGGACGTGGAGAAGGGGCTAAGCGGGTTGAAACTGAAAGACTATGCGAAGAAGATGTAAGTCGTGGAAATATTGGGTCCTTAAACACGAAGAGTGCTGACTTGGACAGTGACGACTACATTCCTGTATATGTGCCAGAGCCAGAGGTACTGGCGCCTGTGGCTTGCACTCAAGAGGCTCTAGTGCCTCTAGCACACTCGAATGGCAGTTTAAACTCGAATACGAACGGCAACCGGGTCCGAAGCCCCGAGATTAAGGCATTCCGAGGGGAACCGCGAGATGCAAACCCTTATGGCGTCTCTAGAGAGCAAGCGGTCCCGAGAGCAGAGCCGAAGGAGTATCATGAGTCTCACGAGTCCTCATCCGCGTCTTTAACTGTGACAGCGGCCAACAACAGCCCGAACACGACACCGTCACCTGCTCCGCCATATCGGGACGTCGACGGCGAAGATCCCAGGCAGCAGACGCCCCAAGTACCGCAGCAGATCAGAGGACGAGGCGCACCCCAAGCCCTCATCCGAGAAAACAAGTCCCAGCCCGAGACTAAGCAGGAGGTTGGAGAGCAGGCGATGCAGTCTCTCTTCTCGTGGCGTAGCAGTGAATCTCGAGACCACCCGGCGCCTGTAAGAGAATCACCTATGTCACAACATTCGAGTGGCTCTGTGCAGCAGGAAGCTCAGGCGCATAACTTGTCGCCGGAGGCTAGTGCGCATGAAGTCTCGTCCAGAAAACCTATGCCAGGTCCAGCGGCGCCTCAAAATCATTATCATAATGGCAGCTCGGCTCCTACGGGCACCCCACTAGCCCATGCACCCGTCAAAGCGACGAATGTCTCGGGGCCTGTGGCGGCTACAAACGGCTTCTCCCAGCACGCACAAGCAAAACCATCACCGCGGAACAGTATTCAGGAAGCTGCATCTCCCAAACCCCCTCCAGTGCCACCGCCTCACAAAGACCCAAGTCCAAATAGCTCAGTGAGCACTTCATCTTCACCATCTTCCAAGTACGGGATCTCTTCAAGCTCCTACTCTTCTCAACCCATCATCCACCAAGACGTACAGCGCCAGCCCCAATCTCCGCCTCGGCACAGCAGACATGATATATCGTCTGCAAAGGCCACGCCCCCATCTCCGCCAAACCAGAACGACCCCCAGAATCACAACAGCCATAGTCCACCGTCTGCTCCAACGAGCAACTCTGCTAGACGAGCCAATGCCACCAGCACCCCTCTGCCCCCATCCCCACAGGAAGAGTTACCAACACCAGCACCAATTCGTAGGGAACCAATATACAGAGAAGCAACACAGAGAGAAGCAATCAGAAGCGCCGCTCCTGACAGGAGACTCGTACGGACGCCTTCAAATCCACAAATACCGCTCGTCAGGGAAGATATGAAATCGCCAACGCCCTCTCACGGGAGGATTTTATCCTTGGATGATGCGGCTTTGGGGATCCATTCTCGGAATTTAAACTCGCATTCGAATGTTAGTACGAGAAACGTGTACAAGAATAATGGCCATACTTCCAGTAACCACGAGGATCGAAACGCAACCATTGACAACTTCGATTCGACTTCGAATTCAAATTCAGCCTCAAGGATCGCCGCAGCAAACAACGGTCATGGACATTTATACCAAGAGGAGCGTAGATCCACCACCAGCAACAGTGATAGGAAAGGGGCCAACGGAGCCAACAGCAACAAGAGCGACAGGAAAGCTGCAAATGGCGAAAGAAAATCTCCTTCTCCACCTGCTCTAGCAATGGCGGCTGTCAACAAAGGGCGAGAAGCCAGAGAAGTTGCCGGGGGCCGAGAGAGCCCGTTGAAGCAGGTGCAGAGTGCTGAGAACGAGCGTGATGGAGAAGATAAGGAGGTGCTGGATATCGAGGAGCTCGATGCCTGGGTGCCGCCTGCCCAGAACTTCAGGGTGAGGAAGGGGAAGAAGGTTTTTACCAATCGATTTTCGTGAAGACGGGAATCTCGGGAAGAGAAGCCTGCTGGTTGTTATCGAAGGGGGCTCGCGAAACGAATTTCTTTGATGCTGTAGAGGCATGGGTTTTGACGAACTGACGAGAAATGAGTTATGGGCATTATATCACGGCTGTCTACTGTAGATCTAGAAAATAGCGTCGTTGTAATGAGCGAGACCGTCACGTGCGCCTGAAGTTCCTCTCCTTTTGCGCATCCTACGTACCTCGTCGTGTCCTCCTGTGAAAATTTCGCGGCTTGCGGTGGTCCGTGGGTGAGGCAAGTGTCATTCCCAACGGTGGAATGCTTGTCTGCCCCAGTACCTAATCGTGGTATCTAACATGCAACATGGCACTACATCAAAAACATGGCCAACTGGTAACAGGAAAACTTGATAGCCGTGTGGGCGTGGGCGGGGACCGGCCTGACAAGACCTAGCTATATGAAGCGCTGGTTGTATGTAAGCACCGATGCCAGCATCGGGTACCCAGGATGGTCTCGTCGACCAATCTACTCGCGATGTTGATCGATTGCACGTGATTCCTCACCCCCTGCTACAGACTGGATCGCTTACACTAGCCAAGGAAGGGCTGCAATGTTTACGCCGCCGTCATTTCCTCTGCCTCCCTTATCTTTCACGATGCCACATCACCGCCCTTCTGCATCCGCTACTCGTGCTCTGCTCGTACGAGCAGCCTCTGCGCCGCCCGAGGATTTCTGTCACATCTCACCCCGTGCCATGGGCGTTTCTGCCCGCCCCCCTCGGTCTTTTCCTTCTTTCGCGAGATCGCATCCGAACCCAGACACGCCAGGCCAGTTCCGCGGAGGCCGACATGACTCTGCCTCAGAAGCCAGGCGGGAGGCGGCGAGGGGGAGGGTTAGCGCCCTGAAGAGCCAAAACCGCTGAGGTGAACTCCGGCCAGGAGGTAGAGCTCAAGGTTGTTGTGCCACGCACAACTGCTCGGGAACTACCGATCTTGTCTCGCCTTGCTTTGTTTTCTTGGGTTCGCGTCCGGGGCGATGCAGCGATTGGATGGCATTCCGCTCCCGGGGAGAGAAGAACGCACTTTCGGGTGAGAATCAGATGCTGACAGACGAGTAGCGAGATAGCCGTCCGATGCGTGATCCGCCGTCCTCGAAGCCCGAAACCACAACCGTGTAAGATAGCGTCCGGTAGTCGCGGCTTAAGGTTCAGAGCATTGATTTTAAGGTTTGAAATCGTCTGACATACCTCCTCTGCTCTTCTAAGTGGTTGGAATCCTTACTTTGCAGTGGATTTCGGCCCTGGCTTGGATCCACCGTCCGCGAGATCAACAAAATCGGAAGCATAGTTCCAGGTTCGGCGCGGAGGCTTCTCCGTCTGATCCGTCATATCAGGGCTAGGACTTGTCCCCTTGTTGCATAGAGCTTGTGCTACCACGCTCACTCGTTTTTCCATTCCCACATGACGCCTGATGTATGGGCAGGATACGCTCAGTGGACGCCATTCAGCCTTTGCAGGATCTCACAAGTTGAGATCCTGGTCGCTGCCGTTCCAAGGCGCAGAGTAAGACACGGGTTGTCCAAACCGGAAAATGCGCACTTGAACTAGCTTTCTTGTCGAGGGTCGGAATCACATAAGAACCAGCTGTTGCCGGCCGAGTTGTCGGCCGCGACGGTGTTGATCTCCTCGATCTCTCGTGCTCACACTCTGCACTGCGTCAGA
Organism: Diplocarpon mali; assembly: GCA_024741835.1. Classification (NCBI taxonomy): domain Eukaryota; kingdom Fungi; phylum Ascomycota; class Leotiomycetes; order Helotiales; family Drepanopezizaceae; genus Diplocarpon; species Diplocarpon mali. The sequence goes on from JAENRP010000177.1 coordinate 50,666, forward strand.
GGCCTAGACACGTCGACTTGCTTGGGCTGTAATGGTGCACTCGTACAACGTCGTCACCAGCGGCAGCCTTGTCATCATGTGTGGAAACTGATGGGGGATCACAACAGACTTTGTTGACGTTCCTTCCGGTACGTCTTCCCGAAGGTCTTGTTCAGGCTGCTAAATCCCGCCGCGAAGAGATGCCGCCTTGATTTACGATGTGAATGATGGTAACCACGATGCAACATGAGAGAGGCGCGACAAAAAGCACATCGACTGGAGTGTAACGCGAATCCAATTCAATTGTTATAGGAATGTTGCTGATGTATATTTTAGATCAAATTT
>JAENRP010000177.1:51037-91139 GCA_024741835.1 Diplocarpon mali
ATTCCAAACTTCTGTCTAGTATCTCTCGCCACAGCACGAGAAATATCCCCATCAGTCTCAGGCACTGCCCAATCTTGTCTGTTATCTCATCTATCACAACGTTGTGGAACTCGGGTCGAAATCAGCGCTTGAGGTTCATGGTGCTTCTGGCACAACGGCGATATCAGAAGATTCATCCTGTGACGAGGTCAACTTCCAATCATCATCGCTGGATTGGTTGTCTACTCACAGCCTAACAAGGCGTACCGCAGAAAGGGCATGCTTTGCCCGGAATGACCCATGATTCTTGACCGCTGGCGGCACACGTCGAGCACCGAACGCCCGTCATCTGCGCATACGTCAACACGGCTCCCCGAGATGAGGAGTGGAGATGCATACGGGAACGGCCTTCACCGACGGATTCAGGGTGGGCAGAGTTGTATTCTGGCAGACCAACGCTGGCGGCACGCCGTGGCCTCGAACGGTACACTTGGGGGAGTTGCAGACCATGTTGGCGGCTGGCGTGAAGCTGGAGGGTGAGAAGTTCTGGACGAGAGGGGAAAGCCGGAGCGAACTTGGACGGCAATAGGATGGATGGGGGGTAGGCTGGACGAGTTGAGGGAATAGTTGGTGAGTGCTTTGGCTCGATCGAGGTCGGGCAGGGTGGCTTATATGCTTTTCGTGAAATGTTTCTGGCACAGCTTCGCAGCCAGCGGTCTTGCAGGAGGCCACCCAAATTTGGCCGACGAACGGGCGACAGACATCGGGAAAGAGATTGGCTCAGCTGATTTACGGAAGTCTGCCTAGATCATAGTGAACACAGCTTTACAGATCTTACCGTCTGCAGGCGGGCACCCATCGACGGCTATTACGCTACGCTACATCTGAGCCGGCAGTGTGAAACTCGACCCTAGATCGGAATGGCTCCCTGACTCTGGATTCTCTGTGCCTGTCGACTGGGAGAGTTACTCTATCATGCGGAGTCCACGGGCACCAGGGGATAGCCGCAATCTTAGACTTCGCCAACCCCCAAAAGCAAGCGAGTGGGTTTCTCTCTGGATAGGTGCGGCGCCGCGGACGCAAACAACCGAGTCGCAATCGAACAGCATTGGCCGCATCCGATCAGAGCTTGGAGGCGTTGATGTCGACCTGGATCTAAAGCAGCGACACCGTCTGATACGTCACAAAGACGAGTACCCAGCACCGCGAACCCCCCCCCCCCCCCNGTCACGGGGGGGAGGAAGGGGGGGAATTAACTTTTTCCTGTCACAGCAAACAGAAAAACCAACGAGCGTAGCAGATCCTCTCAGATCTGGTGCTTCGTCTACGCGCACCTCCAGCTCGAATGGACATCAGCGACGAGCGGAACATACGAACGCTGCCCGGATCCTGCGTGCACCACACTCCACTCGGACCAATCGACTCTCGAGTCGACACATTCTCCAAGGATCGTGTACTCGCGATGTGCGCCTGCGGATCTTCCGCCATCATGTCGACTATCAGAAGCATGTTCGGGGGTGGGGGGGGGTCGATATGCGACGGTTGACATGTTGATAGCGTCGTCGACCTCGGACCTGACACGCGATGCAGAGGAGAGCCGTTGACCGTGCTGCTGCTGCTGCCGCTGCCGCTGCCGATATCCAGACGCGTCACACTCGTCCCAACGGGGTCTTGGAGGGTTGGACGGGGGGGCAGGGTCTCCGAAACTGGCGAGATGTCGCGGAGCCGAAATGCAGCGGGCACGCATCCCACGGTGCGAGGACGACGCATCACGCCCGCTTGGCCCAGGAGACAACTCCGGATCAGATCCGCTGCTGGCCAGGTGTACGGCCGATCTCCTCGCGGCCGTCTCCCAGCCCCAATGAGAGAGCCGGGCGGCCGTGGATGCTCAGTTGCCAACACGGGCCTCGATGCGACATGTCACTTTGTCCACACTGGCCGAGCAGCTGGGCCGCGGATTCCGAGATCTTTCCCCCCGTCGCCCTCCCTTGGCCCCCCTTGGGAGCTGAGGTGAGCACGGCAACAGCGGCAGAAGGTCTGGCGGGAGTCTGCATCTTCGCCATCCCGAATGATCGGGACGCACACGCCAGCCTGCCATGTCGCCCGGGCGCCAGATGAGAGATGCACTGGCCCGCCGTGCAACGAAATAAGACTTTTTCTTGACGGGCCGCTGCCGCGTCGAGGGGAGGGGGCAGCTGTCGGCGCCCCCGACACACGGGTGCTCGCCGGCGGCATGGACTGGGCAGGCCGAGGAGGAATCCCGCGGTGATGTCGGCTGGCCCGGGGACGGGGAGGGGGACAGGAGGGAGGAGGAACTCGCGCGCAATCCGACGGCGCCCGGGACGGCGACGGCGACGGGGACAGGAGGGAGGAGGATCTCGCGCGCCCTTCCCGCCGCCAGTCTTCCGCGACAACCCTCGACCTGTCCGTGGTCCGTCGAGCTGCGCCGGATCCGTCGGGGGCGCAGGAGGCGGCCACGGACTCCGCCCAAAAAGCAAAACCAACCCTGGCCGACGATCAAGTGGAGGGGGAGGGATCATGCACGCCCGCCCAGATAAGGCCCTGGCGGGATCTCGCAACGTCTCTCATCGCAACCTGCGCACGGAGGTGCTCGACACCTGGAATCCCTCGAGCACAGACGGCCGAGGGGTGGACGGTGGGGGGGGGGGGACGTGAACGCTCTCTTGGATCACGATGAGTACCAACGTCTCGCTGCCGCCGAGTCTCTATCGTCTCGCTCAACCGACACTGTGTGTGGCCCTGGCCCCTCCCCCCCCAGCGGTCGACGGGGTCTATCCTGGGATGCTGTCTTTTTGAGGTTGGGCCTGGGTGTCTCTGTCGCGGACCGTGTCCCGTACGGTTCTGCCCGCGATGGTCTCTCCCTGGCGGACGGTGGATGGCCAAACATACGAGTCGCACGCGACCCATCACCTCTCCCTCACGAGACGGATCCCGCGTACGACTGCTCGCAGCCGCAGCCGAGGCCGCCCCAACTCCATCTACTGCATCCGAGCGACGACGAGTAACAAGCCCCAGCAACCCCCCCCATCGCCCCGCGCCCGGCCCAAGCTCTCTCTTCCTCGCCCCCCCCCCACGGCGTTCGACACGGCGCGCGCACCACCCGCTCCGCGCAGCCGGCGGCCGGAGGGTGACCCTCTGCCCTCCGCCCTGCCCTCCGCGGGCTGCTGAACGGGGGGCCTCTTGGTTCCTGGCCCAGGGGGTAGGCGGGCCAGGGTCCTCGCGGCGGATCTAGGCACCTGCAGCCCGCTGGGGCGAGGGGGAGGGGAGGGGAGGGGAGGGAGGAGGGAGAAGGCTAGTCGAGCAGAGTGGCGTCGAGGGGAGTCGAGGGGAGTCGAGGGGAGTCGAGGGGAGTCGAGGGGAGTCGAGTAGGGAAAGGTAGCGGAGAGTTGGTAGCGGAGAGCAGGGCTGAGGAGAGCAGAGCTGAGGAGAGGAGAGTTCGTAGAGGAGAGTTGGTGAGTAGAGGAGAGTTAGTAGAGGAGAGCAGAGTTAGTAGAGGAGAGCACAGCTGAGTAGATTTAGAAGAGTTGGTAGAGTTCGTAGGGTAGAATTAGTAGAGGAGAGCAGAGTAGAGCACAGCTGAGTAGGGTAGCGTCCGTAGGGTAGAGTTCGCAGAGTAGAGTCAGTAGAGCAGTCCTCAGCAGACCTGAGTAGAGTGAGCAGAGCAGCGCAGAGCAGACCTGCAAGACTTCCCAGCGCCGAGCAGCGCCGAGCACAGCAGAGCATCCATGCCAGACCCTCGCCGCACCGCTTCTCCGGTCTGCTGCCCGGGCAGCGGGGAGGTGTCGACGTGCCGGCCTGCGTCTCTCTCGGAATGGATTCCGAGCGGGACAGCCGGCGCAGCGTCCGAGTCGTAGATTTATATGCAGTGTGTATCGGAGAGGTGATCTGAGGGTTGGTGATGGGCTATGAGGCAGAGATGTGTAGAGTGTGTAGGATGTGTAGGTTATGGATTATGGATTATGAAGATTGTGGAGATTGTGTAGATTATGTGGGTTGTGTAGGTTGTGTAGGTTGTGTAGATTGTGTAGGATGTGTAGATTGTGTAGATTGTGTAGGTTATGGATTGTGTAGGTTGTGTAGGTTGTGTAGGTTATATAGGTTGTGTAGGTTATATAGGTTGTGTAGGTTATGTAGGTTATATAGGTTATGTGGGTTATGTAGAGTATGTAGGTTGTGTAGGTTATATAGGTTGTGTAGGTTATGTAGGTTATATAGGTTATGTGGGTTATGTAGGTTATGTAGGTTATGTAGGTTACATAGATTATATAGATCATATAGATCATATAGATCATATAGATCATATAGATCATATAGATCATATAGATTATATAGATTATACAGAATGTGGACTATCATCTCTCTAGAGCTGATAGGAGATTCAGAACCCGTCTAGATCCTTGTGAGTTGTATGGTGATTACATTCTCGTTACCTACAATACCTACATTACCTACAATACCTACAATACCTATAATACCTACAAGCTATCACAGAGCATACCCCTTGTCGGACGACTGTATATCAATTATATATAGATTATATACAATTATGTACAAATTACATACAATTACATACAGACACATACAAATTACATACAATTATATACAATTACATACAGACTGCATACAAATTACATATAAATTACACACAAATACATACAGACTACATACAAATTACATACAAATTACATACAAATTACATACAAATTACATACAAATTACATACAAATACATACAATATATACAATACCGACCATCCTACAAACTACCATACCTACAAACTACCACACATCATACCCCCACACGTCGGACGACCGACCTCTCGACCTCCCTGCCGCGGAACCGCCACTCGGTCCCCGTCCAGAGCAGGCAGTGTGATTCCTGCACAGACTCCGCGGGCGTACTGCCGCGGCCAGCGGCAAGGCGCCGGCGCGGGCCTGCAGGGAGAGAGAGGTATCATGGGGGCCCATGGGGGGGCTGCTGCTGCTGTATCGTCGCACCCCCTCTCCCTCGCCGTGGCCTGCAAGCAGGTGGGCGGACAGTATCTCCATCACCCGGTCGCGGGCCAACCACCGTCTCGCCTCCCCCGAGAAGCCGGATCAGCGGTCCACGCGGTGCAGCCCGCTGGTTAGCCAGAGAGGAGAGGGGGGACGAGGTGCAGGAGGAGAAGAAGGAGAAGAAGAAGCAGAAGAAGAAAACAAGGAGGCTTGCAAGGTCGGATAGACTCTCATCTGCTATCGGTTTGGCCGGCGACAGGGTGCGCTGCTCTGCGCACGGCATGGTCTAGACTGCATCGCAGGACCGTGCCAGAGGCGCTCCGGCGCGTCCCTCCTCCCCCCCCCCTCGTCGTCGCTGATGAGGAAAGTCTATTTGATGAGGCGACAGCCCGGGCGTCCCTGACGCGACTCTTCTTTCCATCTCTCGCCTCGGGAAGACTTGGCCAGACTGCGAGTATCCTCCCACCCCTTTCCCCGTCGACACTTTTCTTTTCCCCCCCCCCCTCGCGCAGCCAGACGGCGAGCACTCGAGACGCGGCAGTGCAACGGGGTGAGGCCAACGCCAACGCCAACGCCAACGCCAGATCCCCCCGTGCTCCAGCCTCCCCGACGGACGACGGGGCGCTTCGCATCCGTCGAACCCTGTACCGCCTTCAGAGCGGCAGCGGCAGGTGCACGGGACGGCTCGAATCGAGATCGGTCAGATATCACCCAGATAGCATCGTCGTGCGACGTCGGCAATCGTCCTCCGCGGGAGGGTCCCCCCCGTTGCGTGCCCATGTGCCCGGGTGTCTGGCGCTGCAACGTCGGACGGCATGCGGCGGGCAGGTGCCGGACGCTGGACGCACGAGTATATTGTCTTGTTGACTGTACATTCGTCCCACCGAGAGCGCTTTCTCGCAGCGACCCCCGAGCCCCCCGTCGGTAGCCAGTCGATCGGCCTCGGCCGTGCTGCTGGTGCTGGTGCTGGCTGCCGCCGGTGCTTCCGCTCCCGCTCGGGGGAGCATGCAGGTTGGCCTGTCGCCGCTCGACTCGACTCAACTCCACGCCACGCCACGCCTTGCCACTCCTCTCCACGGCGGCTTGCGAATCGCAAACATTGCCTGCGGGAGAGCTCGGGCGCCTCTCTGCTCTTCGGCCGTCGTCCCGTCTCATCACACCACGCGCCCAGGGTGGTCTCTTTAGAGTTTGCAACCCGAGCCTGGCAGCAGTTGTTCGGTGGGGGCGGGCGGGCGTGCCTTCGCGCTCTTGACGTCGCGGCCCGTCGGATTCGAGGTATCGATCGTCCCATCTCACACCCGGCGCGGGGGGAGCGCCGTGCTTCGGATGTCCAGGGCGGATCGCGTAGGTGGATGGGGGGGGGGGTCTGGCTTTGGGGGCCAGGCCTCCGGAAGCACTTCTGCAGTGGCGTGTTTCCTCGTCTGTGTGGACCCTCATCGACGGGAGGCAGTCGGGCATCTCATGTATCGGTCGTCCCGGGCACCAAGCCCCCGCCGACAGATGCTACGACGATGCCCTCGGCCTTCGATGCGCTGGCGTCTCCGGAGATGCCTCGCGTCGAGCGCTTCGACCGCTTGCTTGACATCCAGAACAGCCGGCGCCCATGGGGGCCAGTCGACGTCGACCTCGGACGAGCACGATCGCTCCTCCACACTGCTCTCGGCGACATGCAGGCTCATTTCCAGGAACCCGACGCCGAGACGCTGGCTACGAGTACGTGCTCGTGCATGCTAGGTGCACTCTTGCGGCCGCGATACACCACCTCGTGGAGAGCATCTACTCGATACATACTTCGAAGTATATTGCCTGGAGTGCTTCGTCGCCCGTCGTCGCAGGCCAACAAGAGACCACATGGGGGTGTACTCAACCCGGCCCACGCACGCTCAAACCCCCTTGATCTGTTGCGGCTTCGTGAGATGGTGTTTTGCTGGCCTGCGACGAAGCATCTCGCCCTGTGCTGCGCATACCGACGAATGGAGCCGTGAAGCCCCTGGAGTATACACAGGAAAGCCTCTGCGCCAAGCTCCAGGGGATCGATCCATCTGCGACAGGTGTGCGTTTGCAGTTCCGTGATACCTCGTCGCAGGCCAACGAAAACCACAAGAGTGTCGGTCCAGGGGTGAGAGGCGGGGGTTTCAATGTGCGTGTGCGAGGTTCGACGTACCTTTTCTTTCATATGGTGTTGTGGTGTTTTGACGGCCGGCGACGGCAGCAAGTAATTGGGCATCAAGGACCTCTCGCCTCTCATCTTGCCATATCATTCCAACGCGCTCGCGAGGGCTTTCGCGGGTCTGCCAATGCTGCGAGGTGGTTTCGGGCTCGCAGCTCCGGGCAGGGAATTGAGCGCCGTGGCTGCACGAGGAGTGAGAGTCATGTGATGTGTAGAACAAGAACAGTCACGCGCTTCGCAGCTCGTTCCACACATAGACACCCACACCCGCAGCCGCACACCAACACATCTTTCATCTCTGCCAACGAGCCCGGCCTCAGAAACGAAGGCTTCAAGATGCTCTGGCTGCTCACCAGGTCGTGCACATCTGCCTGCCGTCTGCCTCACCTGGTATAGCCGGCAGATCGATGGGAGCAACAGCGCATGGCCGTTCGCTCGTCCCCGGTTGCGCAACTCGGTTGGTGGCACCGCACTCGGAACTTTGAAATCCTCCTGGATGGCATTTTCCCCCTTCGCACCGCCATACTTCGCGTTCACGGCACCGGGCGTCATATGCAGGATGTCCGTGTAGCGAATCTTCGGCGTCGTCCACCAGCAGGTGATGGGCAGTTCGTTCGACTCGGGAAGATCAGATCGATCGGCTCAGGGACGATGGCAGCTCTTGTGCTCCTCACGGGTAAGCAGTGCTGCGATGGACACCCTGGCCAAGGCTTGCACTTCAACACAGTTGGCTGATGTCTCGCTACAGACTTGTTCCCCGTGGTACTTTGCGGTGCGAGGCTCGGTCACAGCGACCCGATCCCGGAATCTGAGGTCTCGGACTACCGCATGATGAAACTTCGTGGGCTACTGTCTACAGCGCATCAATCATGCACAAGTAGGCGCTGTGCTCTGCAAGAGGCAGACTCAGATGGACGATAGTACTCGCGTGCCCCTCTGCATGCGACATGCGAGAAGCCCTCCCGGGCAGTGTACTCGAAAAAGAAAAAAGAACGAGAAGAAGAAAAGAAAAAAAGAAAACCAGTCCTGCGCCCGTGTCCTGCTCCTGCGAAACAAAAGTCTTCCGGATTCGTGGCATGCGGTGTACTGGCGGAATATGCTGCGAACCTCCTCGTCCTCTTCATAGCCTCTGGTCGATGTCGGACTTCCCGCCGCCCTGCCGCCGAGGTCTCTCGCTGATCGACTGTCGACTGCCCAGTCTCCGCCCACACGCTTGACTTCTCACGGCAAGGGCTCGATCAATGCTCGTGCTAGCACTGGGTACGCATGCCCGTCCTCCCTTTCAACCCCTCACAGCCCCGTCAACAGGTAGCCTCTCCTCCCATCTCGGTATCTTCAAGCGTCAAGACGTCGTTCATGCTCGGGAGGCGAATGCCTGACTGCGAATGCTTCTTGTCCCGGGCTGGGAGCCACCAGCGAAAGGGCAAGTATATACGCTGTGCGAGGCGAGTGCGCTGTTGCTGTACGGTGAGGTCCCTGCGTCTGCCTCGGTGCTACCTAGTTACGCTGCGCAGATACATGCCGGGAGCCTGGGCTGCAGTTGCAGCTAACTCAGCGCGACGCTACGTCTCTGATAACTCTGCGTAACGGTGTTAATACACACGGAGCCGAAGTCGGAGTGGTTCCATCGTCATCGATTGAGAATCCTGGGCAGCTACAGGTGAGGGCGGCTCTATTCTCTAGTCTCTCCTCGTTTCTTTGAACCTTTGGCTGTACTAGTCGCGGCGTGGAATCCGGCTGCTCGCTCGTCCTCTTGGCGCGGATGAGGTTGACTGCTAGCCGCGACTGCCCACGACTGCCCACGACTTCAAACCTCGCTCTCTCGATCCCCTTTGCGCATCAGAAAAGTTCTTTGCGTCTCCAGACTTGAGCGGAAGTCTGTCCAACCAGCCACCCCCCCACCCTTCCCCTCGCCCTGGCGCATTCCCTGCCACCAGCCTCAACCGTCCAGGACCAGCATCCACACCACCTAGCCCTGGGACACCGCGACCACCCGCTGCTCGCCGCTCGACCTCGTCCCGTCGTGTCCGAACACGGTAGACCGGCGAGCCATGTCCAGGAGGTAAGCTCAGGAGCCCAGTGACGTTTCGCACGGCACGCTGTGGTTGGTCGATCCCCGTCACGAGGGGCTGCGCAGAGACGCGCAGACAGATTGAGGCGAGACGAGTTGAGCCAAGCCTGACCGGTCGGTGGCAACGGGTCGTTCGACTCTCAAACCCGCGTCTCCCTACCGAAGTCTGAAGCCCCCGCCCCCTCTGCTCGACAGTGGGCTGTACTCAACTCCATCTCGTTTTGATATATCGAGACATATATCCACCCAACCATCCATCCGCTCCCGACCTGCGGCCAGAGACGAGCCCCACGCGAAGCACGTTTGTGCAGTGTAAAGTAGCATACTCCCCCATCCATCCACCCACCTACCTATCCAAGAAAGGCGGCGCTAAGAGAGGGAAGGGCCGCTGATCAGATGCGAGGTCAGTAACACGCGTATCGGGTGCACCGCGTATCTGGGGTCCCTGGGGTGAGGATTGTCCGTGTGGCTCTTTCAGGGGGTGGGGGCAGCGCTGTTAAGGTTATAGAGGATCAGAGGTTAAAGACTGGAGAGCAATGTAGAGAGTAGAGGATAGTAGAGATTAGAGAGTAGAGGGCAGCGGGTAGGCAATCTGTAGAGCATCTGTTCCACATCAGTTCCACATCAGGAGGATTAGAGTGCGCGTCGTCGGCCCTCAGTCTCAGGGACACCTGAAATTTGCAGCAGATATCGACCAGACGCCGACAAGCACTACGAGAACCTTGAAGGTTCAAAGCACAGGGACTTGCGAGGGCCGGAGATCATATGCACACATCTCAAGTAGAAAGACTCCAGATTAGATTCCTATACCATTACCGCCACGCCAATACATCAGCCATTCATCAACATCAAAATCCCAACCGCAGCCAACGTCAACGCCAGGTGTGCGTCACAAAGATCAATCGCCAACCAATTCGCGTCGAACAATCCACGCCAAATATTCAACGCCGGGGTATCCATGCTTTCGCGATCGCCTGTCTTGCTGAAGCAGATTTGCTGCTGTAGTTTGGTATTGTCCATCTTTGCTCTCCACAGCGTTCTCCTCCTCTCTTGTCTGATAGAATTATCAGGGTGCGGGTGCCATGTGACCGCTTTAGTTTGCTCTCAAGGGTTAGGTTTCTCTAGGTTGGGGTTATCCAGGGTTGAAGCGAGGCTCAAGTCATCGGCTAGGGGCTGGTCGAGATTCGACAGCACAGGTTTGGAATTTGCAGATATTGGCTGCTCGAGATGTGGTAGTTCAAGTTCTGGCAATTCAAGCTGGGGCAGCTCGAGAATTGGTTTCTCGATATTTGGTTGGCCAATGATTGGTTGATTGAGGTTGGTGTTATCGACCATCGATGGCTCCGCTTTCGACATCTCGAACGGTTCGTCCTCGATCTTGGTCTCACGTATCTTGACTGCTTCAACTTCCGATTGCATCGACCCCTCAGAATTTGCCAACCCAGCGGTGGCCTCTTTGAGCTTGATACCTTCGACTTGTGCCTGCGCTGTCTTTGGGTCTTGCACCTCTGGTTGCTCCAAACCCGGCTCTAGTCTTATCTCAACGTTACGCTCATTCTCTGGGAGTTGATGTTCATCTCTCGCCTCCACCTCAGCCTCCACGATTGCCGATACAGTTCTGTCCAGGCTCTCGGCTTCCGTGGCGTAAGCAGGAACAATCTTCTTCTCAATCTTCACCAGCAGCAATCCCGGCGTAGGCTGACCCTTCGCGTCAATCAAGTACACGAAGCGGTATCCCTGCTGGAGACGATCGAGCCGGATGCAGGCCCACGCCGCCAAGTCGTCTCTCGCATAGCGTGCGTCTTCGATCTTGAACCTGGCAACATAGTTAGCACCGTACATTCAAAGAGATATCATGTAGTGAAGCTTGAAAAGAGCTGTACTGCGTAGAGAACGTTTCCTCTGCAGCTGACACTCGCTTCACGCCTAGTGACCCGATCAGATGACGGGGATGCAAGACGATGAGCTCGCGGCAAGCGTCCGCTACAGCTACAGCTACGGGCCGTTGCGCGGAGACCAGGAGTAGATGGAAAAGAGGCAAAGCACCCGCAGACTGTTGTCCTGAACGACTGTTGATTACTAAGTTCCGGGAGACATGGCGGTGTGAGAAGTACGGAACAAGCGCTTGGCCTGCTGCAGAACAAAGGCAGGAATAAGGAGGCAAAGTGACAATAGTCGGCCCCGAGGGCAGTGGTGTAACAAGACTCACTAACCTGACGAAGCTCAACTCCTCCACCACCTTCTTGACGGTGGGGAACTGCAGCACACAGCCCTGCTCGCCGAAATCCGGATGGTCTCCCTTCTGGTATGCTGTCTTGCGCTTCCTGTCCTCGGATGGCAGGGGCTCTGAGCCCTCCTGCTCTTTCTCGACGTGCAGCTCGCACCGGACGTACGGGTGGAAGCTCTTCTCGACCTGGTCTTCGGGGAGAGGGATGTGCTGGCCAGCCAGGACGGTGATTTTCAGGTCCAGGGTCTTGAACTCGATGGGCTCGACGGTGTCGCTGCGGTAGCCCGGTGGCTTCAGCACCCATCCGTGCTCGCCGGCAAACATCCCTTCGTTGAGCATCATGCCCTCGTCGAGTTTTTGCCAGTTCAGAGCTACCATTTGCACGCCCTTTCTCCAGAACTCGGACGGGTCGACGTTCGATGAGTCGATCCGGAACGCTCCTGGGTATGCCCGCATGAAAAAATTACGGTTGTGAGTAAACATCCTATGCCTCTGAGTCTCGTGGAGTTCTTGAATATCCTTTTCTCCAATCGAGTAGATATGTGACGGCTTTGTTGCCGATTTAACCTCGAAGCTGACGAAATGCTCGCTGTGAGTGTAGATTGCCAAATCGCTAAGATTCTCGCAAATCTTGACCTTCTTCTTCCCGGCCGACCGTTCATCCTCCGAGCCCGAGATCGAGTCCGAGTCTTTCGATGAGGTAGGGGCAAGCGTACTGGGCGCTGGTGGCGGATCCTGCTTGTCTGCAACTGCCTTCTTGACCTTGATCAGAATCTTCTCCATCAGTTCTTCGAGCCTCGGGAGTCGTTGCTCGGGGTCACATCCTTCATGTGGTACGTCGACAAGGAGGCCCTTCCACTCTTCTTTCATTATCTCGACCATGACCTCTTGCTGGTCCAGATCCGCGTGCACTTCCAAGCTCACAATCAGTGGGAGCTTGCTCGAGACAAACGCGGCTTCTCTGATTGCCTTACAGACCGCCCTGAAACCAACAGGAGCCGTGAGGGTCCATCCATGAAGCACTAGTGGCTCGCCATCCTTTGTAGACCGTACTGAACTCGTCCTCGGCATCGAATTTCCAACTTCCAACGAGCCCGAGGTAGCCTTACGACCCCGTTCATCTTGGCTTGGAGAATCCCTCCCGATACCCGTCTTCTCTGCCAATATCCTCTTCACGGCCTCGTATTTCTCGTCTGCCTTCACAAGCGCGGCAGCAGCGCGGCTCGACAATACACTCCCAGAATAATGCCTCTTGTGTTCGGTTCTGTGGGGGGACTGAGAAGAATTCGATATCGTAGGTGAGAGGTTATCGTTGGATTTGTTGTCCGGGGCTTCTCCATTGTGTACATCTATCTCGATACATCGGCACCCGCGGATCAGCACCTACTTAATTAGCATATTTTTCAGAGTGTCTACTAATGTTGACTCACGTTTTTGTATGCATCCGTGGTACTTCTTGACATAAGCTGGTTCCCCGAAAGATATGTGTTGTGACTGCTGCTGATGTAGTAGTTGCTGAGGGGTTTCGTCAAGTCCTTCTCAGCTCCAACGACATCCTTGACCGCCTCGAAGCCGCGATGGTAGTACACAGTCTCCAGAAACTGCTCCAGCTTGTAATCCTCGGCATCCAGATTCGCAATTGGTTGTTCCTGCACTGCTGTAAGCCATGTCTCGAACTTGGCTCTCGAGAGCGTAGGTTCTGCACCGCGCAGAGCATCGTAGACACGGCCCAGATGCCCTTGTACGCCATGCGATAGATAGAGCTGTTGTGCTGGGACCTCGGAAACTGCATCTCCTCCCCCAGCTTGTACTAGAGGCCGGAAGTGGGCTGTATGGGTGGGCGACATGATCGTGGACATGGCAACAAGTTTGTGGAGAGAGAATTGGTTGCCAGACGGGGTGAGAAGCGGCATGGTGTTTTCAAGTCCTTTTCCGGTCCACAATAATAGATTTTTCCACAGCCTGCGACAAGCCTGAGATCATGGTGCGTTGGCGTAGCTTGAGGTTTGACAGGCAGATGGAGTTCTATCTCAGATATTGGTATGCAGGCTGACTGGGTGAGAGCAGCAGATCTACCAGTGCACGTACTTTGCAGCTGGTAGCATGGGGCGGAGGGCAAGTTGTGAGGGTTCTTCAGAGACTCTCTGAAGTCGATGAAAGGAGATCTGAGATAGGGAACGGGCTGGCATATATTTGATTGCCAGAGGCATGGGCTTTTCAGCTACAGCTGGTCTGGAATCTGACAGCCTGTTGGGGGGCACAAAGAGGACGGATTGGTGGGATAACAGAAGTTGGCTTAATACACAGAAAAGGGGTGGCCCTAGTGATTGAATGGCACTGAAGCTACCCGGGAGTATGAGATGGAGCTTTAGGAGAAAAGGAAGATGTGGGTACATGTGAAATTATGTATAAAACGTGGATATGGAAGATTTCATTTTCGCCTCTGCTATGTTGAATTGGAGAATCAATTGATAATCCTAGTGAGAATCGCGGGGCTACAGACTAAACCAGGACTTGCTTACATAAGCACTAGACGACTTGAACTGAGGTTGAGGCGAACGTCAATATCCGGCCTATGATACTGTTAGAATATACAAGGATTGGGCTTATGTAATCGTACCTTGTATATTACTCCTGCAGCTCCACAGAACTCAGAATCTACACCTCTAGATTCTGTCAGATGCAGTCATTTACACACGACATCAGCCCAGCCACGCAATGCCAGAAAAACCACAGCACGGCTCGGAACAAGAAATCCGCTCGAGGGGCTCCCCCCGTGTGTTCACCTGGATCGACAACCCGTAAGTCCACACGGCCTTCCGCCCAGCCTCGCTCTCCAAGCAGAGGCAGGGCCGACGAGAGAGCCTCGCCATAGAAACTCCCACTGCAGTCCTCACTCTCACCGCGGGCTTACCGCGCATCTGTTACTCGAGGGACAGTTGACCATTGCGTATCCCAGAGAGAAGGAGCCCGAGAAGGAGACCTTTGGCATTGGTGAGCGCATTGATGTTGAGGCTGGGAGGACTCAACAGGTATGGATTGGGCCGGAAGGCTGCACTTATGTCATGGGAGAATGAGAGCATCTTCTAGGGGCGAAACTCGATTCCTGAAAGTGTGATACCAGCTAAGCTCCTGGCGGTATTCCCGTGTACAATCGTGGCGCTACTCAGGCTCGGGGATGGGATATTGCTTTCCTCCGACTGTCTGCTCTCTACTATAACTTAGAACAAGAACGATACTTTGGAAGGGTTTGTTTCCACTCGCAAAACAGAAGGTCTACACTTCACGGTCTTGGTTCATGGCGCCGCGCCGTACACTCGAGCTTTCATACCATACGTGAAAAAATCAAAAATTATTTATAGATCTTGGACACGAGACAATCTTTACTTTTAGACTAGCGAGACCCTAGAGCGTGATTCTTTTCTCTTTTTTTGCTTCTCTGTGAGGGAGCACCTCCGGCGAATCTATGTCGTGTGTTTGTTTACTTGGGAAGCGAGGCTCGGCCAGACCCTAGTCGGATTGAAATCTAGTAAATTCCTCGAGTATGACACGCATGCCGAGAGTCACAAAGGATGACCGAGTAGAGGCTTCAAAGCATGAGGCAGCCGAGGCGTGCTCGCTTACCTACCTTGGTATGTACACAGAGGCGCTAGAAGGGTGCGGTAGTAGCATACCTCTAACTACCCCTCCTCTCACAGCCCCGACCCTCATATCGAATCCAGAAACAAAGTTGCGTAGCAGAGAAGCAAATAAAAAGACCTCAATCTGTAATACATATCCTAAAACTGAACGCGCGCCGCTAGGAGTTGGTGCCTTCGTATGCGGAGCACGTTCGCTGAAGACAAAAATCCCGAGCTAATGATCTCTGCACCCCACACCGCGTCAACCGAGAACCAGTGAAGCCCGGATCACCACGTCGACTCTGCCACCGATATTCCCCCAGATACCATTGCCGATTGCCCTCGCCCACGCCCATACACGAGAGAGAGGCGGACCAGCCATTGCCACGCAGGTACATCTGAATGCTCCCAGGTATGAGGAACTTCCCTGCTTCTTGCTCAGAGACAAATATCGACCCATCAGATACGTCCGAGAGCATCTTCCTATGATTTGGAGAGGAGGAAAAACTTCATGCATCTGACCATGAGAGATAGGTCAAGCCGAACCCCTGGACGTCAAAGCCAGACGCACGTATCGACCTGCAAAACGTCGCATCAGATACCCTCCCCCTTCTGCTTTCTGATAGTTGATAATGATGACTGTGCAGGCGGTTTCTGGTATCAAATTTTAAAAGGGAACAAATAGATAAAACCTACGGCCTATCATAAAACTTCTCTCATCTTGACAAAACTTCTTCCTCCTTACCTCTTCCTCTCTTTCTACCTCCTTCTCACCCCCTTTTCACACCCCCTTAATAACCTTTCACCTCTATAAAACTCTTAGCAGAGTAAACAAACTAATAATATATAATAAAGACTTATCTTTCTACCTCCTTCTCACCCCCTTTTCACTCCCCTTTAACCTTTCACCTCTATATAACTCCTAGCAAAGTAAACAAACTAACAATATATGATAAAGACTCATCTTTCTTCCTCCTTCTCACCCCCTTTTCACTCCCCTTTAACCTTTCACCTCTATATAACTCTAATGAAAGTAAACAGACGTATAATATATAATAAAAACTCATCTTTCTACCTCCTTCCAACCCCCTTTTCACTCCCCTCTAACCTTTCACCTCTATATCACTCTTAGCAAAGTAAACAGACGTATAATATATGATAAAAACCCATCTCTCTATCGCCTTCCAACCCCTTCCAACCCCCTCCACCCCCTTCGGTCCCCCCGTCTACTCTCCCTACGACTCCTAGCAAAGTTAACAAATTTACAACCTGCAAGAAAACCCCTCTCATCCTCGCTAGACCCGCTTCCTTCTCGCTTCTTACGGCATCCGAGCGGAAACGGAGAGCGTGCAACAAGAGTGGGAATATGTTCTGCTTCTCCATTCGTCGCTGATGAACAATATTCGCTAGACTCTAGACATGTGTATATGCCAACTTGACAGGCATAGAAACTCAGCGCTTATGTTTAAATTGACCCGATCCTATTCCCAAGACTAGCGCTACAGGTTTAAGCTCACCCCAATACGCGATATGAACAATCCAAAGAAGACAAGCCGACAAGCAGTCAGAAACATAAGATAACAAGACAACGCCCCAGGCCAGCCCAATGCCTCCTAACAATACTGTGATAGCACTACAATCACCGTCAAACCAACCCATATTCATAATTCATGTCCAATGCTCCGTATACAAACCTCAACACGAATTCTAGAGAGGGGCTTAAAGCCATGTGGAGATATCCATACCCCCATTGCGCACCTCCTTACCACCAGCCACGCTCTTCTCGCAACTCAGAGAAAAATATTCCCCTGCTCACTCTCACTAATCATCCTCTTCCTTCTCGAGCTCAAAAACATATCAACCATCTGCTTACTTCCTACTGCCTGCGCCTCTCTCTCCGTCACACTGGCTCTTGGGCCGAGATCGAGCAGTCCAGTGCCCTCGACACCGTACGGATCGTCTTCCATTTCGCCTCCGTTTACATTAATCCCGAGACCGATGCCCCCAGACCCTGGGGTACGATACCGAGAGTTCGAGCTCGTGCTACCAAATTGTCGTTCAACTGCTCCGATCAAGCCACTGGCGGGGCTGGACTGTGCGGTGGCTATTGGCCTCCCGTGGCGCTTCACGAGTTTGGCCGGCGTTTCGAGATTCTTGATACTGCTCTTCGTGCTACGGAGGGTGGACTGCGAGGGGTTCCGTTTGTGCAGGAAATTCTGCCCATTCATGCTGGAAATCTTGACAGTCGATGGCGGAGCACTGGCTGTGCATACTGTGTTGACTGTAGTAATGGAACGGAGTGAGGACCTGGACTGCACTGGCCGTAAGGGAGAGCGCTTTGGGATGGGAGGCGGCGGTGGGGGAGGAGGAGGTGGGATCGGAACTGTAGATGACTGGAGAGTGGCCGGCTCGAAAACCTCGACCAGGGTGACTGCTGACCGGTTCTTCAAGATAGGCTTAAGAATTGGAGGGCCTGAAATGTTTGGGTTCAACTGCTGGACCACACCCAGGGGTGGTTTGACTGCGACGGCCTTCTTCTGGGCGACCTCTGCGTCGTCATCGTTGATCTGTGCAGCCTCTCGAACGTGTCCACCGTGAAATGACTTCGGCATAGTCGGAAGGGCATAGTTGACGTACGAGCCGCTGTTCTCCTTGACTCTCTCTAGCTTAGCAACCTCGGTAGACATCCATTTTTTCCACTCATTGGAGCCGGCAGAGCTGGTGGTACGATGACCGCTACCACTGGGCATCGTCGGTCGGTATGTTGTCCTATCGAGAATCACAGCGTCTCCAGGGCCAGATCCGTTACAGGGATGCATGTCTGCATTATAGCTGTCAAGAGCAAGCGATATGGAGCTGTTAGCCCCAAGCGGAGTTTGACCGCTAGTAGTCCTCGAGTAGATGCTTTCGCTGTATGCCTTCGCCGGAGCTGGAGCGTCATTCGCAATAGTGTCTCTCGAGGTTGAATTTTCGGGCGCAAGGTAGAGCGGATTCATAATAGGAGCAGTAACATGCGCTGGGAGAGGCACGTTGCCAGACAGGACAATTGGGTTGTAATCATTCTCGGTCATGGCGCGGCGAAAAGGGCTTGTAGTCCGAGCAATGGCGTAGCCACCACCTCCACCAAAGAAGGCAGATCTCGACTCGCGTAAGATCTTCGGATGCTGAACGATTGGCTCATTCCGCTTGGCTACTTCTTGTGGTGTAAGACCGATATCTTCTGTCACAGTACGCAATGATGCTTTGGAGCCGCTTTGGCGAGAGAGCCCTGCTGGCGAGATATGTTGAGCACTTTTGCCCCTTTGAAAGCTGAACGGAATGTTTTCTTTGTTATTTGGGATATCCTTCGGTGAGAAAACATCGTCTGTGTGACGTCGTACGTCTGGACATTCGGCCTTTACCCATTGTTGAGTGTACGGCCCGGCGTAGCTGAAAGCATCATACGCCTGAGCTCCATACTCGTCGGCGCTCTCGCTATTGCTCGTGTTACGAGAGCTGGGCGGGACCTGCCGAATTGTCAGTGGCGTTCGGTCGTGAGCAGAATCGCCGGGTCGAGCTGGCATGGCAAAGCTATCAACACTGGGATTACGTGCGGCCTCAAGCTTTGACTTGGGACTGTTCCCGTCAAGGCGCTTCATCAAGGCCGAGTAGACTTTTGCGCTGTCAACAAGCCCGGACGCTGGAGCTTGAATGTGACCAGCACTCTTGCTGGGACGGTGAACTACCGGATAAGCGGAGTGCTGGTTCCTCCTTCCACGACCAAAGGATGACGAAGGAACATGAGACCCAACCTCATTGATTATTGAGAGGCGGTGAAGTTGCTCCTTATCGAGCTGGGTCTTGGCAGGCAGGCTGACTATGGTATTGACTCCAGCACTGGTCCAGCTAGTGACCCGGGATTTGTCGTCGCTTTCACTCTTGAAGCTTTTGATACTTCCAGCATTTGATCGGAGCTGCTGGCTCGGGTTGGCAGGATGAATTGTCGGAAGTCTAGTTGTAACACGCGACAGAGACCCTTCGTCTGGATGAGGGATGTCTGAGAAAGTATCGTGTCCTGCACCACTATCGCCGTTGTATTGACGGACGTGGGTCTCTCGTGCATCGACTTGCTGATTCGGGACCGTCACCGGGTCTTCTTCTTTACTGCCGCGACCAAAGACTCTCTTCAGCCTGTTCCTGATCGTTTTGGATGCCTTACGGGCGACATCCTTCAGCCCAGACTCCTTCGCGGCGGTTGCTTGATTGGCCGAGGCGACAGGGAGGCTATAGCTGTTTGTACTACTTGTACGCACTGATTTTCGAAACGACTTTTCTGGTTGCTGCTGCTGCTGCTGCTGCTGGCTTTTGGATCGAAACAGAAATGACGGCTGTTCTCGGAGTCTTTGCTGCGCTGTGTCACGAAAAAATCTGTCGCGGGCCAGTTGCACAGCCGTATCATTTCTTTCGGATTGAGTATGATCACGCCGGCCGCGGAGAAAACTCATCGACTTGGGAGCTCGAAGAGCGGACTGATTGGGCTGCGTTGAAGGTGTTTGCGAGTACGGCAAGGTGTTTCCCCCTCGGAGGTAGGCGCTGTCTGGTCCATCAGGCGTGCCGTTCGTGTAGAAAACGCTGGGGGCCTTGAGCGGGCTGAACATCGACTTCGATCTTCGTATGCGGCGATACGAGGAAGGGGTTGATGCGATATCGTCCTCGCGGGTGTAGTACTCATCGAAGGCGTCGCCCGCGATATACTGGCCCGCTGTTCCACCCCGAAGCGAGGCTTTGCCTATCGACGACGACCGACTTGGAGGCTGATACGCTGCGGGAACGGGCGCACTCGTCGTCATGGCCATCGGTCGGAGTGTGGCATTACTCATCTTCTTCTGGATCACGGGCTGCGACGCTCTCGTGCCAAGCGATTGACTTCTCGAGATACCGGTCGGTCCCACGAAGCGTACGCTGTGCTGTCGCCTGATGGCACGCTCCTCTGCATCGTCCGGAGGAGCATTTGTCTGTTGCGTAGGCGGGTTTCGATTCTGCGGTTTGGAGTTGGCAGTGTTGCTGCTTCTTGAAGGGCCGCCGCCGCTGTGGCTCATATCAGCGCTCTGCCTCTCTTGAGCCCGTGCGAATGCTAACGTTGCTGCTGCATGTGCCTGGTGGCGAGCGAGCTCGGGGTCCATGGATTCATGCTTGCTATGGGCTGATGATGCTGATTTCCGCCGGTCGAGCGCCTTGGAGCTGTTCCGTCGGTGCATCGTGTTGATGCAGTGCGTGGATCTCGGATGAGTTTATTCAAATACTTGGTAGAATGCGATACAAAAAGTGCTCGCGCTGCCGCATCCACGGAGTAACCAAAAGTGAGATGAATCTAATGAAGAGAGCCGGGAAAACCGCACAAGGCGGTACGGAGTACGCATGCTCAGTGGGAAAGGAAGGTACCAGCAAACCTTGTATAGTGTGAGATACTGGGGAGAAAGAGGAAGGTGCATGCCACTCGCTTGATTGCCGAGGGTCGACATTCCCAGTGGAAGCCAACATTATTCAAGAGGGTTTTTGCGAGGCATCGACACACGCAGTCTCAAAGACGATTACAATTTGGAGTAATGCCTATTGTGTGATACAACAGGGACCGACATGTACCCGAGACACAAGGAAAGCGTGATCAAAAGAAGAATGCATACACTAGGAAAGCCCCATCCAGCTCCAATTCCATGCAAAACCAAAAGACGCGGCCGATAACCCATGTCCGAGCGCAATGTTGTAACATCTTAAATGGCTTCTACATTCATGCCACGAGCTCAGATCTAAGAGCTCAACTCCTCCAAGAACGCGTGGAGCTCCGCGTCAACCATGTGAGAAATCTTCTTGGAAATCTGCTCGGTCTTGGAGATGGCAACCTTGGTGTCCTTGACAACTTCACCCGAGATGACATTGAAGTCCTTCTCAATGGCCTCCTCGAGGAGCTCGATGGTGGTGGGCAGCTCGACGATCTCGGGTGACTTGGTGACCTTGTAACCGCCAGCCTTGATGATGGAAGTATAGTTGGAAGATCCACCGCCATTCCAGGCGAGGAGATTCGTGGTGTCAGATGGAACGTCAGACAAGACACCCTCGGTGGCAATGTTGATGATGTTCTCCTTCAACTTCTTGGGGGTCATCTCAGCAACGGCGTACTCCGAGTCGGAAGCTGGCTGGAGAGATAGGTAGTAGGCCAAGAGTCCAGCAATGTGTGGGGAAGCCATAGATGTGCCAGAGATGGTGTTGGTGGCGTATGGGCTGCCGATCCAGGTGGAGAGAATGCTCAAACCTGGCGCAAAGATGTCGTTGCACTTCCCGTAGTTGGAGAAGTATGCACGCGAGTCATCGAGGGCCGAGGCACCAACGGTGATGGCCTGCTCGGCGGCAGCTGGGGAGTATTTGCAAGAGTCGGCATTGTCGTTTCCGGCGGCGACGGCGAAGTGGATACCAGCCTCAACGGCACCGTTCACAGCCCGGTCTAGAGCAGGAGACTTGCCCCCACCCAGAGACATGTTGGCAGCAGAGCCCTTGAAGCCCTTCTTTCCCTTCTTAGCCTTCTCGACGTGAGCGTTGGCGGCCCATTCAACACCTTTCACGACATCGGACATGGTCCCAGATCCGTTTGATCGGAGGACCTTGACGGCGTAGACGTTGGCCTTCTTGGCGACGCCGTACTTCTTGCCAGCAACGGTTCCGGAGCAGTGAGTTCCGTGTCCATTTCCATCCTCATCCGCATCGTTGGCTGGGATGGTCTTACCCCAGTGGGCACGGCCCTCGAAGTCAACGTGCTTGATGCTGGTTCCGGTATCAATTACGTAGACATCGACACCCTCGCCCGCGTCAGCGGCGTAAAGGTACTTGTTGAAGTCACTGAATCCCAAGCTCTTGCGGTGCGAGATACGAGCAAGACCCCACGGGGCGTTCTTCTCGGTCTCGCCCTCGGTATCTCCCAAAGTGTGGACAACGGAGTCTTTCTCCACGTACTCGACCTAGATGGCTGAGAGTTAGCGACGAGCTTCGATGGATGTGCGGGCAGCAGGATGAGGCGGGGAGCGGGCTTCGGCACACATATGCCAATTCTTATTCGAGAACACCGGCTTGGACAATTCTTTCCTCGTGCCGCCAACATGGCGAGGCCCAAGTGAAAGGAGAGTTATGGAAGGTATTTGCAAGTGGAGAGGCGGTTTGGCGAGCACTGCACAAGGGTTATGAGTTCCACTTACATCTGGGTGTCTTCGGACCTTCTCAATGATCGAGTCATCGAAATGGCCTGAGTACCCTAAGAAGCTCCCAGCGATGTTGTATGTATGTTTTAGACCCTCGAAGATGTCCTCAGTGACGGGGGTCTGCGAGCGCTTTCGCAGCTCTGTCCGCGCCTTCTCGGTGCTCAGGTGAGCCTCCTGCACCCAGCTGTGATGTTCCGAAGCGGCAGCCTCGGTGACGTGCTTCTTGAAAACGACGATATACGAGTCAGGGACTTCGACGGAGTTGGAGGAGGAGATCAGAGGAGCGGCACCCTCATGGATGGTCTCTGTGCTGAAAGAGGAGGAGGTGGGTGCCGACGACGCCAATAGCGGCAGCAGTGAGAAGCCGATAAGCCCACGCATTGTGAATGAAGGTAGAAGAGATGGAAGGATACAGAGGAGTCTGCCTGCGGACCAAGGAAGGAAACAGGGGGTAGAGCAAGGAATCGCACGAAGACAGCTGAAGATACTGTCTTCTAGTGGTGGTGGTGGTGCGGATGGATGAGAGCTGGTGAAGGTGGTTGTTGTTGATGGAAGATATGGCGAGAGAGGAGAGGAGGGATGGGGAGAGCGAGTTAATGAGGGAACCGAGAGCAGGGGGGGGGCAAAGCGACGAAGCTCTCCAGCCGCCTGAATATACGCTGGGGCGAAGCCGGGATTTCGACGAGCGCTAAGTCGTAAACAGTCAACAACCCCGGCTTATCGTGAACCTGACTCTTCCTGAGACGCGCGATAGGGAAGGGCAGATATACAGTAGTGACTGGGAAGCTCGTGATGGATTGGGGTTTAGGTAAGGTTCCTTGATTCAGCCAAGTACGTACAGTACGATGCACGTAGACCGGAGAGATGATGGTGGAAGAGACACGGTCAACATTGAACGTGATCAAACAGGCGAGGAGCACCTCAACTGTGCCAACCGTACAATACTTCGAACACGCCCCTCGACCGTATCTTATCTACAGCTGCCCTTGCTCTTCAGTGATTGTTGATTGTGGTGGCTCTCACGGCCGTCTGTTATCGTCAGCTTGACAGGTGGGGAGAAGCTCCCTTGATATGAACCTCAGGCTCCACAGGCGGGTCTTGGTCGACATGATCACATGGACTGGAAGCAGCCGACTAAAACTAAAACAGGTACGTACATAGCAGGGAGGGAGGGATGTGAGGTCAGGTAAAGTGTGTTCCTGTAGGTAGGTAAAGAAGAGGTAATTAAGATAGCTAATGACATGGATCACGAGCTGAGAGCTCTGTAGCTCGTCATAGTCCGTGATCGAAGTAGAGGACAGTAGCCTTCCATATCCATGTTACGCCCGACCCATAAGTACCCAGACTTCAGGCCCAGACACCAGACCCAGACTCAGACAACTATCTTCCAAGAGGGGTGCAGGCATCTTCTGATAGATTGAGGAACTTCACTGTCTACAACCCACTGACTCGACCGGCTAAATAGCTACCCAGTCTCCAACGTCCCCTATACATCTGTATACCTGTACTCCGCTAAACCTCGACGTCTGTACATTTGTACATCTTCCATACCGGGCAGACTTGCTACTTCTCCGAGTGCTGGTTGTCCTGTGTGTAAAGTACCTAGGCATACATGAGAACCTATCAACAGCTCTCGGACCGCTGACCAGCCAGACCACCACCGTGGCATCACAATTCCAGACTGATCCAGATCTCTGCGGAATTTGATATTGCTACGTACGGACCGGTCCTACTACTTATACGATAATTCTCTTCGAATCATACCCCACGGTCAAAGACCGAGAGTCCTGGGCATGCCGTCCGTTCATACCCGCGTGATGGACTGACTCTTGACTCAATCATCCCCCTTCCAAGATACTCCTGATGAAGCTCTCGAGGCCCAGACTCTACCGAGTTCTCTACCACCACTTCGTGCCTCGTCAGACCAACCCCGAATCAAGATTTGTCAGCCACATTTATGCACGCATATATAATATGCCATTTGCATAAAACTCACGTGACACATCCCACGTTCCCTTTCCATCCACCCGGCCGTCCGGGCCAGGAACGGTTTAACTCCACCTCATCTCTGCCAAGACGCCAGCTGCCGTACGCGAGCTCGCGCTCGAAACTCCGCAAGGCCCACTTCCCCCCCACTCTGACTCAGCCTCACTCACTCATGCCTCTCCTACACGCCAAACTGTCCAAGACCGTCCAAACACCAAGAATAGAAAACACATAGGCATTCACCACCATCTCCACACCACCAGACCACCATTGAATCGCTCCAGCCTCGCCCTACCATAAATTTCATGCAGTTCGAATCCACCCGCGACCTCGATGCGAGCCAGCAGATCCGGGTGCCTGGAACTTCCACGGGCTTGAGAAGCTACAAATGAAGGAGCTTGGGAAACCTTGAAACCAGCCTTGGAGATCGGGGCAGTGCAGGAGAATGTCCTCGAGGACGCGCCGGCCTCGCTCGTCGACTGCGCCGTCAACCCCGCCAGAAAGCACGAAAGCGACCGCCGAGTTGCAGCTCCTGCTCGACAATGTCTCCCTGACACTCCGCACGCCCACGGACACGACATATCCAGACCTAGCCATCCTCATAGGCCAGTGCCAGGCTATACGCCAGTACCTTATCGCCTGTCCCGAGTCGACTCGAGCTGGTGATGACTTTCGCCATCTCCATGGCTTCCAGATCCTGTTGGACAGCCTGCGAGCCTTCTCCGGCTTCTACCACCCCACGAAGAGGAGCCAAAAGGACAAGACGCAGCTCTTCGGCCTCCTAGAAAGCATATTAGGGATATTAGGTCAGGCCTTCAGCAAACACCATGGCAATCAGAGATACTTCAAGAGGAGAGTTGAGGGAGGCGGCTGGGCAGCTCTGGAGCAAGCAATCGCTAGCATTGGCACTGGGGGGAGTGAATCAGATCCCTGGAGTGAAGCACAGCTTTTTGGGCGCCTACTATCATTTGCTCTTGATGACAAAAGACTAGAGACTCTGTGCCAAGAAGCCGTTGAGCTTGACCTTCCCACGGAGGCCACAGGCGAACCACCGTCGAGAAAGATGGCCGATTGCACAGGCAAAGATGATTTGATCCTGGAATATGTGGACAAAAGGCTCAAAGAGATCATCAACGAGAATGCACTGCTGTATAATGCAGACACTGTGCCAATAATTGTCGACTTTTGGGTCACAGCTACCCGGCAGCCCGGCAGAGCTGTAAATGCAGCTGCATTGGTGGTTATCCAGGTGCTGAAAAAGATTGCCTCCGTCTCTAACCATAATCTCGTGTCGCTACATGGGACTGGAATACTGTCCACACTTTTGCCGCTGGCCTTCAATCCGGATATTTCGCTTAGGAAATCCGAACGAAGCTCCGTCGAGGCACTTTGCGCATCTTTAATATCTTTGGGTGTCAATACGTTGGGCGATGCTCAGTATCTTGTTTGCAACAAGTCACCAAGAGCTGCCGACTTTCTCCTTCAAAGTATGAGAGGGTCTCATGGGCCATCTTTCATACAGTTCGACCTGTCTTTGCATGGGTTTGCTTCCATAGAACTTCCAACGCTCGGACGAGCATTCCCCCCACCTTCACCATCGGCGGGATACACGTTCACAGCCTGGATTTGCATCGACCAGTTTGACTCGAAATCTTTCACTACAATTTTCGGAGCCTTTGATGTTTCGCAGACCTGCTTCCTCCTTGCATATTTTGATGAGGCACATAACTTCATATTGCAGACCTCAGTCGTTGGCTCGAGACCCAGTGTTAGGTTCAAGTCCACTGTCTTCAGAGAGCGCCGATGGTACCATATAGCCATTGTCCACCGCCGATCGAGAACAATCACCGCAAGCAAGGCCTTGCTCTATGTCGACGGAGAGTTTGCAGAAGAAGTCAAGTGCCAGTATCCTGCGGCTCCTCCTTCCCATGCTACTTCCGACAGCTTCACCTCCTTCACGTCTTCCACCAACAAAGCAAACCCTGTTCAGGGTTTCCTCGGGACACCTAGAGATCTAAGCTCGAAACTTGGGCCAGGCATGGTTTTCTCTCGATGGTCTCTGGCGTCATTCCACCTCTTCGAAGAAACAATAAGCGACGATCTGATCGCGGTCTACTACCGACTTGGTCCGCGGTACAAGGGAAACTTTCAGGACTGCCTCGGCTCTTTCCAGACATATGAAGCGTCTGCAGCGCTGGGAATGCGCAACGATCTTATCCATCCTGGGAAAGACGAGAACTCAGAAATTCTTGATGCGATCCGAGACAAGGCTAGCAAGATTGTCCCCGAAAGCCGTATTATACTCAGCATTCTCCCCACAGCAGTACTGCGAGATGATGACCGACACAAGGCATATGAGTCGCAGCTTCTCCGCGGCTTAAATCAAGCAGCTTCAGGCAATCTGTATCAGCTGACACACAGTAACGGAACATCGGTTGCAATCAATGCTGCAGTTCCCTCGATAAGTGAGGCCCTGGTCCGAGCGCACGGTACCACTGTCCTGACTGGTGATCCTATCGTTGTCAACCCTCAATCTCTTGACGACGCTCTGTGGCGGCTGGGAGGGTTTACTGGAATCGCCTTGAAAATGGTTGAGAATGCCACTACCAAGAATGACATTGTTCGCGCAGTTGAGACTCTATTTGAGAGCATCAAGGGCAGCTGGCGCAATAGTGAGGCTATGGAGCGAGACAACGGCTATGCGATGCTCGGTGCACTGATCCGTGGCAAGGTTGGCGCTGGTGTGGTTGTATCTTCCAAGTCCCGTCCGGATCATTCGCTTATGGATAGCGATGACCGGGACAGACTTGGATTCCAGCTTCTCAGCCTGGTCTTGGACTTTGTCGGGTACAATCACGGCAGGCCAGAGGACTCTTTCATTAACAACCCCCTAGCATATCGAATCCTGCTCGTGGACTTTGACATGTGGCGTCGATCTGCCACCATTACCCAGAAGCTGTACTACAAACAGTTTGTCGTGTTTGGCGTGGACAGTAAATATCATCAATTCAATTCCCGGAGACTATTCCGGATGAGTAACTAGCCCGCATTCCTGTATGTAATGGAGGTCGGCTAACAAGATAGGGATCGTCAAGAGATTCCTGGATGCCCTCAAGGCCGAGATCTTCCAGCAGGAGGTCTTTCCCTCCTTCATGGAGGCTTTTAAAAGCCTTGTCACCTGCAATCTGACTGCAGAGATATTCCGATTCCTTGCTCTCTTCATCACGTATGCATACCACAAGCCTACCAGTTCGACAGCGCGGACTCCCAAAAACACTGCTGAAACCCTTCCCTCTCGGTCGGCTTCGAATTCGGGTGGCCCACAAAGGCCTTCCATCACCACTATCTTGGACGGGAAGGACGTCACTTCTTCCACCGCTATGACGAAGCGGCAGATTGGCAACAAAGTCCTCGAGATGTACTCGAATCTTCTCTGTCAAGAGGGGAACAGTTCGAACATCCGGAAATTCGCCAGAACTGTCACCAACAAGGTACGCCCTTCGCCCACGAGCTTCATGCCATATGCTGACAGCCCTCAGTGGCTACTACATCTCTTGACCGAGGATGATCCAGAAGTTGTAGTGCACGGCACCAAGATTCTTGCGCGGCTCCTGGTCATCCACGGATCTGGCTACGTTACCAAATTCGCGAGCAAGACAGGCGGCTTTGCGATCATGCGCTACCGACTGAAGAGATGGTGGGACATTCCAACTTTGTGGCCGATCTGCTTCGGTATTCTATTCGGCCGGGATGTTGCCGGCATCGATTTGGAGAGATCGTTCGAGTTGTTCAGTCTCTTGGACACCTTCAATGACTGTAAAGTCGTGAACCATGGTATCTTACCAGTCATCATGGCCATGCTCCAGCATGGGTTGAAGGATGTACTTCGCGCACAAGACGATCCTGACTCTCCCTTGTCAGAGAGAAACAACGGGCAAGATCCGCCAAAGCCAGCTAGCGGACTCAGCGTGCCTCCAAGCGCGAACCGTCGGAGGTCCATGTCTCTGACGAAAGAGCTCGAAGCACGGCGTGAGCACGCATCTCTTCGGGCCTTCAGTTTGTACAACGGCTAATTGGTTCTAGAAACTCATCAGCATAAGAAAGAAAAACTCGGTGGCCAAGCGACGGTCTTGCATACCGTCATCCGCTTCTTCGCGGACTTACATTCCAAATCCTCGGACTTCAGGGACTTCGCAGTATCCTCAGATTATATCAGACACCTGCTCGCTGTCCTCTTCCCTATCATTGTGAGCACCGACGCCGTCAGCCCTGAAACCGAGTTGAATTCCCGAGACTCAGCGTTGACTTTCGAGGGGGACGACGTATTAATTCGACCCATCTCCCGTGTATCGACAGCCCCTGCGCCTGTCGTCAAAACCACGACGGTGCAGACAATGCTCCCGCCCAGTCCAACTTCGCCTAGAGCAAACCGTCTACGTCGTGGCTCATCTTTCATTTTGTTGACGTCTCGGCCATCTGAATTCAGCCCCTCTTCCGCGAGACTAAATGTCATCATGTCACCCAAGAAGAAGTTGAAGGCCCAGAAACTCGGCAACTTGCTGGTGGAAGAGCTGCTTGAGATTGTCATCAACATCTTCATTGACCAGATCATGGTCAGGAAAGAATTCTCCGGATTTGGCTTGTTCATGAAAATCCCTCCCGGATTTCAGGAACACCAGGCGTATTTCGAGTCGTACTTGCTGCGCAACGCCATCTCGCAACTTGACAATACCATTCAGCTAGATCAACAGTCTTTGCGGGAACCAAAGCTCATTCAGAACATAGCTCGCTTTATCGTTCACATTGGTGAAGCAGTCTTTGAAGGTTGGTTCCTAAGTGGGGCAGAGCCTTTGTTGGATTTCGCAGGTACGCAACTCGAGTACCTACAAAGACCCGAAATATCAAAAATCAAGAGCGTGCGGCTATGCAGCCAGGCTATCATGTCTATCCAAAACGTATTCTTGCGGGTGATTCTGCTGCGCCTCTCGGAATTGGATAGTGCTCAGGTGCCCGAAGACGAAGCTGTGGCTTTTATGGACAAGCTTCTTTACTGGCAGACCGTCCTTTTGTCTCCGGATACTGGTGAGGAAAACTTCCTCAAGTTGATCTGCTATCAACTATACCTAAAGCTCGTCGATTCGAGGGAACGAATTCGTATCGCTGCTGCAAATCTTTGGCGAATAATTCTGGTACAGAAGCCCGAGGAGACATCAACCATGTTCCATCACGCCATGACAAGCGAACATCGGAATTTAACCTCCGGATTCAAGAAACTGATGGAGCAGGATAATGAGACTTTTTTCGCTTGGGTCGAAGAGCAACGTGTGGAACTGGATTCTCTATTTCTTGGGGTCATGTCCAGGACCTGGGAGGATTTTGTCAATGCCGAAAATGAGAAGACTGAAGACGCGACCAAAACTCGTGCTGCGAAGCGACGTAGTCAGCTCCAACAGTGGTATGCCGAGGATTTGAATGACGAGGATATCCTCTTGCGACACGATCTTGCCTCAACCTTGTGGATGAAGAATATCTATGCCTCTGAACATCTCAAGCATCAGAGGGCCCAGCAAGATCAGCAAGACAACTTCACTTTCTTGGCGTCAACATTCTCGAAGATGGACCACGAGCTGCGCAGACCTTGTGCTGTCTTTGAGCATGAATCTCCGACGAAGTGGAAGCTCGATAGAACGGAAGGGCGGAATCGGATGCGGTTACGAATGTTGCCGGACAGAGAACCACCAGCTTACGACTATCAACCGAAGCGTAGAGGCACCGACATTGCTAGTATAACCCGTCTCAACACCAAGATTCCCCCTGCGCCCTCCTTGCAGACAACGACTCTGAATATGAACGAAGGAGCTTTGGACGGGTCAAGTGAGGTCTCACTCGATGCACTAGCGAATACTCGCCACGAGGCGCCAAATGGCTCCCAGGAGAGTGTCATACCCGAGGAGGACTTTGAGCTCGTCGATGACCCGAATGATCCGGGCGAGGATGATACTTACGAGGACAAGAATCGGAAAGTTATGCGCAGTCTCCAACAAGGCGACCAAGTCCAACAAGTTTTCAACATCTCTCGAATCATCGGCCTCGAAGCCTGCGAAGGTCTTCTGATTATCGGCAAGAACTCGTTGTATCTCATCGACAATGTCTTCCAAAGATCCGACGGCGAAATCGTCAACGTTTCACAAGCACCGAAAGAGGAGCGCGATCCATATCTCCAGATGATTGCTGGCCAAAAGCCAAACGACAAGCGAGCACAGCCAGTCAAAGCGGATCAAGGTGGCAGATCTGACCAAGATGCCCGTAGCTGGAAATGGAGCGACGTGATTAGCATCTCGAAGCGCCGCTTCTTATTCCGAGATGTTGCAATCGAGGTGTTTTTCGTCGACGGTCGAAGTTACTTGCTGACAGCCATCTCCCACCCTCTCCGAGATGACCTCTACAATAAGCTCACGTCGAAGGCACCGCACACAACCGGGAGCTCTTCACTGCCAAACCCCGAGGATGCATGGCGACTGGAGGCTCTCAAGGTATCCGAAGAAGCTCCGGCGACTTTCGGATCCAAGTTCGGCAGCATTTTCAACTCTTCCGCGTGGAATCCGGCAATGCGACGATGGGCCAAGGGTGAAATTTCGAATTTCCATTACTTGATGCTGGTCAATACGATGGCTGGCCGTACCTTCAACGATCTCACTCAGTACCCTGTTTTCCCGTGGGTGTTAGCGGACTATACTAGTGATGAGTTGGATCTCGATAATCCCGCCACGTTCCGAGACCTTTCGAAGCCAATGGGCGCTCAGCACAACTCTCGCGCGGCGGAGTTTACTGAGCGGTACAAGACCTTTGCCGAGATGGGTGACGCCAATACGCCGGCGTTTCATTACGGCACTCATTACTCGTCTGCTATGATTGTGACATCGTACCTCATCAGGCTTCAGCCATTCGTGCAGTCCTATCTTCTACTCCAGGGAGGAAATTTCGATCATCCTGACCGACTGTTCTACTCCATTGAAAAGGCCTGGCAATCTGCTTCCAAGAGCAACATGACTGATGTCCGAGAGCTCATCCCGGAATTCTTCTACTTGCCAGAGTTTCTGACCAACAAAAATGGATACAACTTCGGGATGAGACAAGGAAATGCTGGCGGTATTGACACGGTCAAACTACCTCCTTGGGCCAAGGGAGATCCCAAGATCTTCATCGCCAAGCACCGCGAGGCTTTAGAGAGTCCATTTGTGAGCAAGTATTTGCACCAATGGATTGACCTTATTTTCGGCTGTAAGCAACGCGGGGAAGCGGCCATTGAAAGTGTCAATGTTTTCCACCATCTCTCGTACCATGGCGCCAAAGACCTCGACAATATTGTTGATCCCATTGAACGTCTTGCGACAATCGGTATCATTCACAACTTCGGCCAGACCCCTCACCAAGTCTTCTCCAAACCCCACCAATCTCGAGAAGACACTCGCAACAGAACCCGTCGCCTCGACACCTGCGCCGAAGCCCTTACCCGCCTTCCTTTCCCGCTCCTCGAATCTCAAGAGCGCGTGTGCAACCTGATCTACTCCCCCAAGCTCGACCGTCTCCTCTCCGCCACCGCCTTCCGACTCAACCTGCCACCGTACTACGACAAATTCCTCGAATGGGGCTTCGCAGACAACAGCATCCGCTTCCACTACAACGAGAGTCGCAGATCCGCCGGCCTGTTCGAAAACTTGCACGTCGGCCAAATCTCCACCTGCATCTTCGCCTCCTCGCAGCTCCTCATCACCGCCGGCGAAGATTGCGTCATCTCCGCCCACACTATCCAAACATCCCCCTCCAAACCCGTAGATCTCACCCCTCGCTCCTCTTTATTCGGCCACAAAACCCCAGTCACCGTTCTCGCCGTCTCAAAATCCTTCTCCACGCTGCTTTCCGCCTCCTCGGACGGCACCGTCATCCTCTGGGACCTCAATCGCCTAGAATTCGTGCGCAGACTCTCCTTCTCACACACCAACTCCCGCGGGCCAGTCGAGTGTGCGAAGATCAACGATGTCACGGGCGATATCCTGATCTGCAGAGGCCAGAAAGTCACACTGTATACCCTGAACGGGGATTTCCTGCTCGAGCATAATGTGTGCGATACACATGATGATTACATTGCCTCTTGCGCGTGGTACGAGGGCACTGGCAATGAATGGGTGGAAAACACCCTTTGCTTCACCGGACAAAGAGGTGGCGTCGTGAATGTTTGGCGCAAAGGCATTAGCAGGCAAGGTCAGTGGCGGCTAGAGCTGGTCAAGAGACTCGAGAGCGGAGATAGCAGACGGACGGGCGAGACGGCTGTAGGCAGCCTGAGTGCACCGGGCAGCTTCCCAGGCGGGAGGAATGGTAGGGGTGGCAGCAGGGGCAGAGCGAGGAGTAGCGTCAGTGGGAACGCGGATGTCGCCGTCACATGCGTGAAGCCGACGGAGAGGTGTGTGTATACGGGGGACGAGGACGGCAGGGTCGTGAGTTTCTCTTCCTCATTTTTGGGTGTGCAAGGGACTGACGTTCGCTAGTATGAGTGGGACTTGGTGCAGCGCGAGCGCTAGACGGCTCTTTCTTCGCTGCAAGCCAAAGGCACGAGATTGCGAAGCCTTTCGAGGGATCTATGGAGAGTGTCTAGGGCGGTTTATTGTACTCTACATGGACACATGATACTCGAAAGTTGAGAATCCGGAAAGATAGGAGGTGGCGTGCGCTGTCAAGAAGTACCAAGGACGAAGAAATGACGGCTGGCGGAGCGGAGTGGAGCGGAGCGAGAGAGGTGGTGAATGGGAAGAAATGTATGCATCTGAATGACGCCCATCTTCTTGGTTGGAGAATTTGAGTCACGTAGAACACCAGGAGTAGTGTAGAAAGCAGAAACTAGGCGTGGGAGATGGAAATGAGAATAGGGGAGAGTAACGGGCTATGGAGACGAAATGGACATGAGAATATCCGTGTTCTGCGTTTGCGCTCTGGGTCTTATATTCTAGGCTCGTAAGCCATGCGAGGCGATACGCAGCGCGCGGGGAAGATGGTGAGAGCGGAAGGCGGTGCGCTGGAGCGATGAGCACGAAGGCGGCGTGGCAGACCTGTGTCTTGTCGTGTGATGTGTTGTTTTGTTTTGTTTCGGTTATGGGCCTCTCGGCTCCCGCATCAGGGGGCTCTCGCGATGGCGATTCCCCGCCCGAGCGACAGCGATCGAGCGACGCGCACGCACAAACCCCCGGCGCCATCGCATTGCATCGCGTCGAGTTCGCAGAGGCCGCGAGACGTCGCCGGCCACGCGACCGGCGCAGCGCGCTCCTCTGGCTGGTGGACGGGCCGGTCTCCCTGGGTCCGTGGGGTGTTGCGGAGATCGGGTCGGTCTTGCGGGTGGGCGTCGAGCGGGCTTGTACCAGGATAGGGAGTGATGTATAAATATACCCATGGGTGTGTGTATATATATATATACGCACCGCCGCCTCGCGACTTTGGGGTCCCTTGGAGCCTCGGTCCTGTGTCTCGTGAAGCTGTGAAGCTGTGGTACTACTCACGCGTGCTGCGCCAGTTGAAAGACCTTCCGACCTTGATGGCCTGTCATGGCTTTCGAGGAGGCCTGTATTTTCCTACAAGACGGGACATGATCAGAGCCAGCGCCGCACGTCTGATGGAACGCCTGCCCAAGCGGGAATGCAAGACCTTGGGAGCACGATCGGGGCCCCTCGTGTCAACCTTGACGTCTGACAGGACTCTTGAAAGCTGTCGGATGCTCGCGCGCGACCAAGAGGGTCGCCTCGGGCGAGCAGACAGGATCCGAAATAAGAGGTCTGTGGAAATATTCTCCACGCGTCGGCTTCCCATCTCCAGCGACAGCCCGCTCCGGAGCCAAATCTCCATCGGACTATCATAAGCCTGCCAGCACAAGTCCACCGAGAACGTGAGAAGATCAAGACGAGCCCGCCAGCACCAGTCCAGCTGGCAGCTAGATACGCCAGATTGATCCGGACCGTCTGCGTGTGCGTCGCGGCCTCGTTGTAGTCCCCGAGCCCTGGTACGGGAATCCGAGCCTCCCGGCTCCAGCATGCGCCAGGCGGCCGCCAGAGCAAGGTAGAGGTTGTAGATGCCAAAGGCTGCCTGGCGGGGGGGGGGACGAGGGAATCAAATGGCGGGACTCACGATACCAGTGCGCGTTGAGCGGTATGGGGTTGGCGAGTTTGGGTTGCTGCTCAGATGCGCGGTGGGCTCGAAGTTGAGACCAGAATCTCGACCATCTCAGCTCATGTCTTGTGACTCCCACGTGCCCCCCGGGGTTATATTCCTAGCTACCTGGAGGGGACGGGGGCACACTCGCTCACGTCAGACGCGCGATAACCCGAGACGCTTGGGCCAGAGCTTGAGAACACCAGCTAAGAATAGGACACTCAACCGTTGGCGAGCTGTCAACGGGCA
Organism: Diplocarpon mali; assembly: GCA_024741835.1. Lineage (NCBI taxonomy): Eukaryota > Fungi > Ascomycota > Leotiomycetes > Helotiales > Drepanopezizaceae > Diplocarpon > Diplocarpon mali. The sequence continues at coordinate 85,775 of JAENRP010000177.1, forward strand.
ACAGGTATCTCGGCGAGAACTCCACAGCCATAGCTGCAAGTTCAAAGAAAGATCTGGGTCGCGCGGGTACGGATACCAACATCCAGCCAGGGCCCGTCGAGAGGCTGGCCAGGATCGTCTATCCAGGACTGTGCCGAGATCCTCGAGAGCCAGGGCGGCAATGCTTGCATGCCAGATGCCCGGCGTCCTCGCATTCGAGGGCGGGGTCTCCAACCCATCCCGAGACGCGACAGAGCGATGCTGGGACGGAGCAAGAAAAGAGCGCGAGAAGCATGGCCGCGCCCGGCCAGCGGGAGCTTTGGCTGACTGGTCGACGGGTTGGCTGGTTCACCGGTTGCCCATCGACCGGCGATGCACGGCCGCCGACGCGTCGGTCTGGTCGGAGGTCTCCTACATCTCGAGGTGTTGAATGCATAGTACAGGTGCGTCGGTCTGGTCGGAGACTAACCTACGCGATTCGGACATGCTGTTTACAACGGAGGTCTCCTATTTCTTAGGGTATTGGCATATAAGCGAACGCTTTAATCAAATAGCCTACGCGATTTGGATATGCTGTTTATATTAGAGGTCCCTTATTTCTTAAGGTATTAGAATGTAAATAGTTGCTTTAATCAAATAGCCTACGCGATTTGGACATGCTGTTTATATCGGAAGTCCCCTATTGCTTAGAGTATTAGAATATAAGCGAACGCTTTAAACAAATACTAGCTTATGCGATTCGGATATACTGTTTATATTAGAGGTTCCCTATTTCTTAGGGTACTGGCATATAAGCGAACGCTTTAAACAAATACTAGCTTATGCGATTCGGATATGCTATTTATATCAGGGGTCCCCTATTTCTTAAGGTATTGAATATAAACAAAAGCCCTATTTAAATAGCTTACGCGATTTGGATATGCTATTTCTGTTAAAGGTCCCCTATTTCTTAAGGTGTTAATTAGAATGTAAACAGTTGCTTTAATCAAATAGCCTACGCGATTTGGATATGCTATTTATATTAAAGGTCCCCTATTTCTCAAGGTATTAGAATATAAACAGTTGCTTTAATCAAATAGCCTACGCGATTCGGATATACTATTTATATCCAAAGTCCCCTATTGCTTAAGGTATTGAGTATAAATAAGCGCCTTGATCAAATCAGATAGCCTACGCGATTTGGATATGCTCTTTATATCGGAGGTCCCCTATTTCTCAAGGTATTAAATATAAATAAGCGCCTTGATCAAATCAGATAGCCTATGCGATTCGGATATGCTACTTATGTCAGAGGTCCCCTATTTCTTAAGGTATTAAATATAAACAAGCGCCTTAATCAAATCAGATAGCCTACGCGATTCGGATATGCTACTTACGTCAGAGGTCCCCTATTTCTTAAGGTATTAAATATAAATAAGCGCCTTAATCAAATCAGATAGCCTACGCGATTCGGATATGCTACTTACGTCAGAGGTCCCCTATTTCTCAAGGTATTAAATATAAACAAAAGCCCTATTCAAATAGCTTACGCGATTCGGATATGCTCTTTCCGTCGGAGGTCCCCTATTTCTCAAGGTATTGAATATAAACAAACGCCCTATTCAAATAGCCTACGCGATTCGGACATGCTGTATACGTCGGAGGCCCCCTATTTCTCAAGGTATTGAATATAAACAAAAGCCCTATTCAAATAGCTTACGCGATTCGGATATGCTATTTCCGTCGGAGGTCCCCTATTCCTCAAGGTATTGAATATAAACAAAAGCCCTACTTAAATAACCTACGCGATTTGGATATGCTCTTTACGTCGGAGGTCCCCTATTTCTCAAGGTATTGAATATAAACAAAAGCCCTACTTAAATAACCTACGCGATTTGGATATGCTCTTTCCGTCGGAGGTCCCCTATTTCTCAAGGTATTGAATATAAATAAAAGCCCTATTCAAATAGCTTACGCGATTCGGATATGCTCTTTCCGTCGGAGGTCCCCTATTTCTCAAGGTATTGAATATAAATAAAAGCCCTATTCAAATAGCTTACGCGATTCGGATATGCTATTTCCGTCGGAGGTCCCCTATTTCTCAAGGTATTGAATAGAAACAAACGCCTTAATCAGATAGCCGACGCCATTCCGACATACTGTTTACATCAGAGCTCCCCTGCATCCGGTTTACATCAGAGGTCTCCCCTGCCTCTCCAGAGGTCGACCGATCCATGTCCACGAGAGGTCTGGAGGCCCAGACCCCGCGGGACTCCTCGGTCCTCGGAGATCTCTGCCGTCTCAGACATCCGAGTCGCAGTCGCGGGTTTGCGGCTGGGAAGCTCTCGATTTATTTATATGCCTCCTCCTTCCACATGGGTCCCGCATGCCGAGTCAAGTCTAGTCGTCGATTCTCGCGCTCAAGCTCGGGAGACTTTAAACGGGCAGGCTGCACATTCGGAACCCCGATGTGGGCAGGTGCCGATGGTGGTCCATGCTCTCTACCCAATTTAGGCAGCTCCATTCGCGAATCGGCCTTGGCCAGTCCGCGCGTTGGCGTCCGTGCGCTTTGCGATGCGCCTCTCTTTCCATCTTGGATCTGGGAGCACTCGAGCGACGACGACAACAACAGAGGCGACCAGCACGCCCATCATGGACGCGGACGGCCGCCCCTTCGCCAGCTTCGGCGCTCTCGTGTATAAAGCGCACGAGATGTCTCGGGCGTTTTTCCTCCCATCATCCACAGCCCGCCACAGCCAAAGTGAGCAAGAAGCATTCCTCGCTACGAACTTCCCTCTCAGACCTTCTCCATCATGATCGCCAACCTGGTCACCGCGCTCGCCCTCGCCGGCGCAGGAGTCTCGGCAGCTCCGACGCTCGTGGGGAACTTGCTCTGCCGGGTGGGAAACCTCTGTTCCCCATCCGCCGTCGAGTTGCCCACCGTCGACCTGGGATACGCGGTGCACGAAGCCACTTTCAACGTACGTACTCTCTCGTCGGGACACTTGGAATCCGCGACGAGGATCTCGATCTCGGCTAACGCGTGACCCAGGATACGGGGAGGTACTACAACTTCTCCAACATCCGCTACGGCGACGCGCCCGTGAGAAATCTTCGCTTCGGTGCTCCGGTTGCTCCCACGAGCCTCCGCCGAAAAGTCAACAAGGGCCAGAAAGGCTCGGTGTGCCCCCAGGCGACCCCTTACTGGCCGGCCATTGCAGGACAGTTCTTGGCTGGAGCCAACTCTTCAATGCTGGAAGCCGCCAACTCTCTGCTGCAGCTGGGCAAGGATTCCCTGACGATTGAAAGCATGGGTCATTCGTCTCCGCCAGACCCGAGGCAATCCGAGGACTGCCTGTTCCTCGATGTCGTGGTCCCGCAGGAGATCTTCGACCAGAAAAGGTCGGCTCCGGTGCTCGTGTGGGTGCACGGCGGGGGCTTTGTGAATGGGGACAAGACCAGCGCCGGAAACCCTGCTTCGCTCATTGCCCAGAGCCAGCTCGACAAGGGCGAAGGGGTGATCTTCGTGGCCATGAACTACCGTCTCGGCCTCTTCGGCTTCCTCTCCGGCTCGAAATTCAACGGGCAAGGCGGAGTCTCCAACGCTGGCTTGCTGGACCAGCGCCTGGCCTTCGAATGGGTCCAGAAGAATATCTTTCTCTTCGGCGGCGACCCCGAGCGCATTACCGTCATGGGCGAGTCGGCGGGGGGCAGCTCCATCATGCACCATATCACAGCCTACGGAGGGAACAAGGGCCCAGTCCCATTCTCCCAGGCCATCATGCAAAGCCCCGGCTTCAATCCCATCGCCGGCGACGCTCAACAAGTCGCCATCTTCGACTCGGTCGTCGCTCAGGCCCGGGCTCTCATCTCGCCCGAGCTGAGCGATCTGAGATCATTCGGCATGATCAGCTCCCCGGTCCTCGCGGCCCTGAACCAGATTGTCGTCGCCCGCTCGGCGCCCTACGGAACCTTCACCTTCGGACCCACGGTCGACGGGACCTACGTCCCCGAGCTCCCCGCCGCCCTCCTCCAGAAGGGGGCCTACGATGGAAATGTCAAGATCATGGTCTCCCACAACTCAGCCGAGGGTCTGTTCTTCGCATCTCCGCTCATCTCCACCGAGGCCCAGCTCGCCAAATACGTCCGAGAGACCATCCCAACCGCCGACAACGCGACGGTCAGGCAGCTCCTCCATGACGTCTACCCCCCCGTCTACGATGGCTCCTACGGCTACCGAAACTCCCTGGGGCGCCTCTCTCTGCTCCTCGAGGAAGTGTCCTTCACCTGCAACACCCGCTACCTGAACCTCGCGTTCCGGAACGAGGGCTATGCCTACTACTTCCAAGTCCCGCCGGGACTCCACGGCGCCGACATCTCCTACACCTTCTTCAACGGCGACACGACGCCCCTCATCCCCGGCGGGCTGCCTGTGCAGCCGAAGATCGCGACTGCGATGCAGAGGTACATCACCAACTTCGTGATGAGTCCCAGGGGAGATCCCAACGGACGAAACCTCCCGTTCTTCCCCAAGTACCAGAGCAACTCGACGAACCTGGTCATCGATGCCGAGAAGGTCGGGGCGCTGATGACGGATACGACGGCGAACGAGAGGTGCAGCTGGCTGTTGCAGAACCTGTTTCTGAAGAAATCCTAGGGCAGAGGAGGAGGCAAGAAGGAAAGATGGGGGGGGCGCTGCGCAGACGTCGCGGAGGCGAGAGTGGATTGGGCGTGAACCGTCGTTACATGGCGAAGAGCCGCATGGTGATGTTCCGCGATGAGAAGCCGTGGTGCAGGATGGAGTCTCCACTTGTGCTGGGGACCCTCCACTGGACTAGGCTTAGTCATAGAGGCTTAGTCATAGGAATCTCCTTTTTTTTTTTCCCCTTTGAAGTCTCCTAGAAATACATGGAACAGAACATAATAAATCCATCATCTTCAGTCACTTGAGCCTCCCGACAGTGAAGGCCCTCCCGCCGACAGAAGCTGAGCGTGTCTGCCCGTCCTGGCCTCTGCGGAACGTGACGTGAGACTTGCCTTGTTCCGCGGCCGTGCGATGCGCCGTGCGATGCGCCGTGCGATGCGCCGTGCGATGCGCCGTGCGATGCGGCCGATGCGAATCCTCGGGCGGGGCGTCTGCTTCGACGCGTCGCGGTGTCTACAAGGCCAGAGTTTTGGCGGAGGGGTGAGGAGGTGGAGGGGTGGAGGGGTGGAGAGGAGGGGTGTGGAGGTGTGTAGAGGGGGGGTGTAGAGGGGGTATGTGGAGGAGGGAGGAGGGGTGTGGAGGAGGGCGAGACACGCAGTGGGAAAGGTGTTGATAGCAGCTGGTATTCGGAGTAGCTGAGGGGAGTGGGATTGGGAGTGGGTGTGGGTGTGGGGATTGGGGATTGGGGATTGGGATTGGGGA
>JAENRP010000178.1:2593-30397 GCA_024741835.1 Diplocarpon mali
GGGGAAGGGGGGGAGGTGCGGTAGTAAACGAATAAAAATAATAGAAACTCCTTTTCCTCTTTTAATAATACAACTCCTAGTCTAAGACCGCAAGTTAAAAGCTTAAAGTTATTAGAGCTATTAAATCGCAGTTTTAAAGAAAATTCGAAGACAATTTTAAGTAATCCTAAGCATATATGCCCTAACTAACTTAAGAGGCGTCCTTGCTAAAGAAAATCTAAGCTTTATATAAAATTCGACTAATAATTTAGGAATTTCTTTAATATAGCTGTATTTGATTATTAAGCTTCTTTAGGGTAGCAACTCGCTTATTTAACCTAAGGGAAGCTGGATTTAGGTATTTAGAGTTTGCGTACTAGTTTTTACCTTTTAGAGCCTATCGATTTCCAAACTAAGGGGCGCGATGAGTTTCTTAAAGAAGGCCCTCGATTAAGGTTTTTAAACGTTAAATATAAAGTTTAGAAAACTAGGCTTTAATTTCCTTGATTTTTAAGGCAGATTTTACTCTTAAGCTAGGACTATAAGTAAAGGGAATTACTACTGGATTTCTCTTTACTTCTTTTATAACTTCCAGAGCTTTTAAGTGTTCTTAAACCAAGCTCTTAAGGTCTTTAGTATAAGAGGGGGTAGGGGATTTTTCCTATTCTATAGCATTAATAGTTCTTTTATTAAGATCTGATTTTAAAGCAAAGGCCGAGAACTCCTTAAATAAGGCGAAGGTTATAAGGTCTTATTTATTGATCCTAAAATTCTTAATAATCTTATTATAAAGGCTAGTAGGTAATCCGAGTAAGAAAAGGCGGCCTCTTTCAACTTCGCTAAGTATTTTCTAGTCGATTAAGGTATTCGATACTTGAGTAAAGGTCTAATAGTAGTTTTTAAGTTCCTTAAGAGTGCGAGTAATAAGAACAAACTCCTTTAGAAAGGCTAGAGTATTGCGAATCTGCTATCTATCAAATTCCTGAAATTCAGCTTTAAGAGCTTTAATAAGTAGTTCCTAGGACTTGCGAAGCTTCTACTTAAGTAGAGATTTGATAATATCTTTACTAGTTTGGTCGCAGTAGTAAGGAAGTCGATTGATTATCTTATTATATCTAATGCCGAAATTATAATAAGTCTCCTTATATTATTTAAGGAAATTAGTAATATTAGCTTTAATGAAATAAGGAGTGCTAAGGGAACTAAGGAGGGGAAAATGATTAGTAATAGCTTTAAAGGCGGCTATTATCGCTTTATTCGTTTCGATAGGAGGAGAGTTAGGTCGAATATAGGGCCTAAGGTGTTCTAAGGAGTTTTCAGAATCCGAGTCAATCTTAGAGTGACTAAGGCGAGCTTGAAAAGATTTAGGCAAAGGGTTAGAAGGAGGTTTGAAATTAATATTTTTAGTATTTTTAAGTATTGATATTAAAAAAGCAAGTGCAGTTATTAAAGGGAAAGGTATTAAAGGAGAAGGCGAAGAACTTAAGTTATATAAAATTGCATTTTTATATTCTTACTCGTAGGCCTGGCTTAAGAGTGAAAATCCGGCTTTTGTAGAAAGTTTATTTATACTTTATTAAGACTTCTTTAATAGGTATAAAGTAATAAATAAAGGTACTATAATCACTAGTAGTAAGAAAAGGTTTATCGAATCAAAGACTAATTTTTATGATAAAGTTTCTAAAAAAGATTCATTTTAGCTTTTAAGACAATTCCTATTAGTTCTTAGAATAAAGGGGTCTCTAGAGATGATTTTAGGGCAGTTTTCAAAGTCTTATTAAGTAGAGGCGGCTAAAGTATTTGATTTAGCTTTTTAAGAAAGCTAAAGAGACTCTTTCGATTGGAGCTTTTATTTAATATTATATAAATACTTAAAACTACTTTTATTTAAAGTAGCTATTATAGCTAATCAAACTTCTTTATATTAGAAAGGCTGGAAATCCGATAATCGTACTAATAGGCTGATAATTCAAGCTTATTAGATCAGAGGTAGGTAAGAGAGGCGGAATAGGGGCTGAAATAGGAAAATCTAAGGTTATTGATAATAGAGAGTAGCAATCGACAGTTCTAAATAACTAAGTGATTGCAAGTGTAACGACACAGAACCGCCAAAGTGCGGGATCAAGTATGGGAGCAAGAAGTGGTGCAAAAGGCGTATTCTATAGGTCTAATACAAAGGAAACGAAGAAGTTAGAGAACCCTCCTTAAGGGAGAGCCCTTCTTCCTTATATATATAGCAGCTAGAAGCTCTATTGCCCGTTTATATAATATTATATAAGAATATCCTTTTGCACTTTTGAAGTCGATTCGAAAAAACCCTATATTGAATCGAGATTGCAAAACCTTAAAACGCCGTACTCTTAAGTAATTGCACTAAGTGGAGGTGCAGCTATTATACTACCTCCCCCCTTTGAGAACGCTTGCCTATAAGCGTTAGGAGGTTATGACAATTTTCGTATAATAACGTATATAGCGCGTTATTATACAAACGGTACTGTTCTATATTTAGTTTAGCGCAAGTCGCATTATACACTTAAATTTGTTTTTCCCTTTATAGGATCTTCCTTCTTTAGTATAATAACTATATACTATTGTATAGGTCTCTTACTCCTACTATTATAGCGTAGGGCTAATGCGTAGTAGTAGAAACAATTACTACTACTACTACCAACTATTATAAGTAAGTTTGCCCTAGTCTAGGGTCGAATCGCATCTAATACGCGTAGTGCCAATTCCCCTACTGTCGGGCGCCCTTGCGATAGCCTACTGCGTATACTACTATTAGTACGTGCGGCGCCTTATATGCGATATTATGCATAAATGCGAGTTCGAATCAGAGCGTAGTAAGAAGTACTACTAGTGCTAAGAGCAGAAGGCGGAGTGCATCCCTATAAGTACCTTAAATCAAGTCCAAAGTTCTAGTCGCGCTAATACTTATTTATAGCTTCCCTCTTATATTAGTAAGGAGTTCGCGGCGCTGTCCGCGGCCCTTAAGGAGTAGTAGGAGGAGGCTGCCTAGCAGTAAGAGGAGGATAATAGCGGCAATAATAACGACAACGACGCTTAGGCGGTTTCGGCAGGGAACCGCAAGATGCTCTATTAAGAGGCGGTCTAGCGCGCCCGGATTCTTATTAACCTCCTGCTAGTAGCTAGCGCGGAGGCTTTGACTAGCCGCTCCTAATTAGAGCGTACTAGCCTTACGAAGCTCCACTTTATAGCTAAGGCTATAGTAAGCTAGCTAAAGGGGATCTAAGCGACGGTTACTATAAGTTAAACCCGAATTAGTATCGAATCGATCGCTGACTTTCTAATAGGAGCGCAGCGACCTTATTAAGTCCTGGCTAATAAGGTTAAAGCAATCCAGCTAAACTATACTAGGCCTCCTAGGGTCTATTACCGCGTTAGTAGAGCGGACCGCTATAGCAGTAAAGTCTTTTATAAAGGGAGAGGGGCTTATAGTAGCGAGGGTAGCGTCAGGCGCGGCGGCTAATAAGGCGGCGCTAGCGGTAGTAAAAGGAGGGGGTCGGGGTTGCTCTAGGCAAGGGCATATTCAAAAGGCGAGCTCTAGCTCTAGAACGGAGTTAGAGCTTATCTCCTTAAGCGCAAAGGAGGAGGGGTTAGAGGAGTTGTAAAGGGAGGAGGCAGTTGGCCTAGCATTATTATTTTTATATTTTTATTATTTTTCTCCTTTTAATTTTTTTTTTTTTATTTATATTTTTAAATTTGTTTACTAACTCGTTTTATATCTGGCCTATTATCTTCCAAGTGATTATAATCATCTATACCACTTTCCTAAGCCTTTAGCCAAGCTTATAAGTTCTAAGGTAGTCCTAGCTTTATAAGATTAGCCTAATAAAAGTCGCGAATCTTATATAAGGATCTTATAAAATTTAAGGCGCAATACTAACTTAAATTAGGGTTATAACTAGTCTATTTAACTTAATACTCTAGCTTTCCTTAAGATAGGCGTATACCTAATATCTTAAATACTTTATACTCTTCTTACTTAGCGATCTTTTCTATAATAGGCCAGGGTTATTCCTAACTTAGTAAAGGGTTTTGCAGATCTTTAAATAATAGCTCTAATATAAAGATATTATATATAGTAGAACCTATAGGCAGCTTAATCTAATATAAATTGCCTACCTTCTTAAGAACCTTAAAAGGACTATCCTATTAATTGGCCAGTTTCCTACTAAGGCGGTAGTTCTTAAGATTTTTTATCAAAAGGTAGACCATATCTTTAGGTTTTTAATCAATCTCCCTTTAGTATTAATTTATAGACTTACGCATTTTCTCTTAAGCGCGTTCTATATTGCCTTTCGCTACTTCCTAAGCTACGTGCATCCTTTCTACTACTAGCTTAGCTTTTGCCTAGTTCAATTTCTCCTATAGGCTAGACGTTTTTAAAGAGATCTAGTTCCAACTTATCTAAAGTGCAACTCTATACTTAAGCTAATATAAGGTCATACCGATCGAAGCGTAAGGTAGAGTCGATTGCGCATAATCTATTAATAGAATCAGTTCACTCTAATTATTTTAATAGTAATTAATAAAAGGCCTTAGCCTTAAATCAATATACTTATTTATAATCTTCGTTTAGCTGTTAGTTTCCTTATAGTACGCTATAGAGAGTTTAATCTTAATACTAATAATACAGCAGAATTCTCTTTAAAATAAGGAGACGAACTGGGGGCCTCGGTCTAAGGTAATTGTCTCTGGAGTATGGCCGAATTAATATATCTATTAAACGAATAATCGGGCAGTTCCTTAAGCGTCGATATCTTTTTAATAAGGAATCGTAATAGCGCTTTTACTAAGTCGGTCTATAAAAACCAGGATTCGATCAAAACCGTACTTATTAGAAGGGAAATCCTTAAAATCTATATACAAGTGCTGCATAAGATAATTAAAAATAGGAAGAGGCTGCAGGAGGCCTTATTGCTTAGTTGTCTTCGAATGCGAAAATTGATAAGGTCTACAATTTGCAATGAATCTTTTACAATCCGAACCTATCCCAACCTAATAGTACTTAAGAGTAAAAAGCTAATAGGTCTTCAAGCTACTAAGGTGCGCGCTTAAAGGTTGGTTATAAGCTTCCTAAATTAGATAAGTGTATAAAAGAGTATTATAGCGTACGCAAAGACGCTCCTTAAAGTAAAGCAATCCGTCTTTTAAAGAGTAGTTCTTAAGGAGGTCGGCGCGAATCTCTTAAAAGGATTTGCAGTTATCTTAATAAAGCTTCTCAATTAAATTAAAGGAATCCTTAGGTCAATTCGAGGTCGAATCGGGATCATCGGTTGATATTAGGGCAAGGGTGCCTTCGACAGATTCGGCGAGAAATTTATCAGCTAATTCGGTATTAATTCAAGGGTCCAATTGGGCTAGGAAAATCAAAACCCAGGATCGGCTATCTAGCTTCGCTTGCTTATAAACTAGTATATCCTACTCTTAGTAGCTAAGAATATCGGCCTTCCGATTGTCTTTGCTAAGAGTATATATAATTCGAAAATTGAAGTTAGATAGGAATTCCATCTATTAGCACTATTTTACAGTTAGAACCTTAGTAATTATAAAGTACTTAAAGGAGCGGTGATCTAAGTAAATATCAACTTGTTCCTTAAGTAATATAAGCTTAGGTCTCCATTTGTAGCAGGATTCAATAATAGCAAAGAGTTCCTTATTATATATTTCCCAATTAGGTTCATAGCCAAAGAGTATATGCGAATAGAAGCCAATTAGGTACTATTGCTTATTAGAGTATTACTAAGAAAGTACTCCGGCGATAACGCTATTAAAAGCATCAGTTTCCAGCTTTATAAGCAAGTTAGGGTCAAAATGGTAAATCTACTAAATCGAGAGCAACTGCTTATAAAGCTCTTTAAAAGCAATTCGGCACTCTTCTGTCTAATTCCAAGGTACTATCGGTCGGGTCAGAATTAAAAGGGGTTTGGCGATTAGCCTAAAGTTGCAAATAAATTATCGGTAGAACCTGCAAAATCCTAAGTAGGACTTCACTCTAGTAATAGTTTTCAAGTACTTCTAATTGCGCAGCAGTTCGACCTTTTTAAGGTCTGGTTCGATCCTAGTTATTATTAAAACGTATTTAAGATATTAAGTTCAAGTAATATAGAACTTATACTTCTTAATATTTGCTTAAAGGCTAGCGTCCAAGAGTCGTTTTAATACCTTTTTAATATAACCCTAGTGCTCCTTAATATTCTTTAAGTAAATCAAAATATCGTCTAAATACGCTATGTAAAAATCATTTAAGTAATTTAAAAGAACGTTATTCATATACCGCTAGTAAGTACTAGGTCTATTATAAAGGCCGAATGGAAGAACTTTGCATTTATAGGATCTGTACCTTATTCAAAAGGTAGTATATTCCTTAGATTTAAGGTCTATTTGTATTCGATTAAAAGCGGCTTAAATATCCAGTTTCGTAAAAATCTTAGCTTTAGATACTCGCCTTAAAAGCTTATCTATCCTTAGGATCAGGTAAGCGTCCTTCTAAGTTAATGCGTTTAGCTTCCGATAGTCTATATAAAATCGGAGGCTACTGTCGGCCTTCTTTATAAATAGCACTAGCAAAGCAAAGGGGCTAGTACTTATCTTAATAAAGCCTTTGTCTAAATTCTTAAGTAAGTACTCCTTTATAACCTTAAGCTCCTTAGTAGATTGACGGTAGAGGGGCGAATAGGCGTTAGGCAAGGGCCCTTCTAGCTATATCTTATAATTATAGTACTAATAGGAAGGGAGGGTATTTGCATCCCTTTTTAAAAAGGCTTATCTTAGAGATCGATACTATTTTAAAAGTCGATCGTTGATTAGCTTTTTAATATTAGGATTCTTAAGCTTATATCTTTCCTTTAGAATCCTATCTATTTTATAAATACTGGTTTAAAAGAACTCAGTCTCCTTATACTTTATATTATAATAAAAGGCGTTAGTACTGATTTCGCAAATAGGAACCGCAGCTTTAGGGCATTTGCGAATAGGGTCAGATTATAGTCGATTTATATTAGACTAGTTTCCTAGATCTGGCTTAGTCATAGGCTAGGGCGCTGGCCTAGTAATAGCAATAAGGATCTTGCGCCTAGCTAGGACTACTAAATTAATATAAGACTATCTTCTATTAATCTATTAAGCTTTATCTATAGTTATCTCCTATTCTTTATAATTAACGTCGGCTTAATAATTGGATCTTATTCAAAGTCCTTTAGAAAGGAGAAGACAAATAACGATTTCCTTTGCGAATTAGGGAGATAGGGGGTAATATAAAGGCCATATAAATCGGTTTTCCTTCGGATCAAGTTTAAGTCGGAATCAGCGTATCCATTTGACTCTAATAATAGTATTGCGCTAGCCTAGGTCGAGAATAACCTAAGGGCAGTTGTAAATACGCCTTCTATTAATTATTAAGTGAAAGCGCATATAGTGCGTAGCTTATGTGCAAATAGTATTTTAAAATCCACAGATAGGAATAGGGGCTAAAAGAGGAAGAATTTAAGAGCTAGTCGCTCTCGAAAGACGTATAAAAAGGGAACGATTTAAAAACAGGTAACTAAGGGCTCTAGTATCTGCTAAAGCTAATAATAATACTCTAAGTCCATTTATACTAATAGTATAAGAGGTTAGGAATTGCTTCCCTCCTATTAAAGAGTTAAAATCTAGCTTTAATAAGTCGCACTTTCGCAGGCCTAAGTAGGAGTCTTTTCCTAGGCCTCTTTATTTTCCTAATCTTCCTCCATTTCAACCCTATTCTTAATTAAGTCTAGAGTCGGATCAGCTTCCTTTGTATCTTCTAAGGTATTAATCTTGCCTATAAAAGGGCACTCGGTCTTATAGTGACCAGTTTTGCTATAGGTCTAATAGGTAGCTTGCTTAAAGGGCAAAGCAGGAGAATTAGCCTTAGCTGGCGTATCTTAGTAAAAAGGGGTAGTCGGCTTCAGGGCTGGTATCCTAGAGACTCAGGTAGTACTTCTGGCGCTTAGACCGTAAGCGGTCTTATTAAAGAGCGAACCGGATATCTTTCGGTATAATACTAAGGTCGCCTTGCTTCTAGTCGAAGGGTTAAGAAGTTGATTGCTTCAGCGTTTAGCATTAAAGGCGTTCAATTAGTTGACTATAATAGTATAGTCCTTCCCCTAAGAGGCCTTAGCTAAGGCGCAAATAGCTCTAAGCTAAGGGGTAATCTTATTTTATATAAAGAAGAACTACTTAGATCTTAAGACCTCTCCTTAAATCGCAGCTAATTAGAATCAGGCCTAAAACTAAGGGAAAGTTTCCCTAGAATAGCCGGCTTCCCTTATATAGAGGTAGTAGAAAGTGGATTAGAATAGGTCTACCTCTTGGCCAGTTAAAAAGTAACTACTTAATAGTTCTACTATTTCTTAACAGTTCCAGAAGGGGTTAGTCTCTAAGAGGTACTAGGATTTGAGGTACGTTTAAGCTTATCCTATAGTAGATCCTCAAATAAGGGCTTAGCGAGCTCGCTCATTCAGATATAGGTCAGCATTGACTTGCAGTCGGTCTTAGACTAAAGCTAACTACTGCTTATACATTAAAGAGGTCCTATTATTAAAAGGGGTGATCTTTTCGATTAGCTGAATTTTTAGCCGTTTCGTATCTATATCGACTTCTAGAGGAGGCTAGGTATCTTAAGGGTAGGTGGATTCTCGCTTAGTAGTCTAATATACGCGCTAAGCCGTCTCTTAGCTTTGACGAGCTAGGGTCTTTAGACTAAAGATAGCCTAAGCAATCCTGCTAATCTTACTTTATAGTTATCGATTAGATTGATCTTAATATTATATAGATTCCTCTAAACCTAAGACTATTCTTTATAAGACGTTCGGGTTCGAAAAGTCTCGTTTATCTTAGTTGGCTCAGCTATAGCATTATAGTCTCTTGCCCTTAGAGGCAAAGGAAGGTCCGGCCCTAGGAGCTGGGGTAGGGGTACTCCCTATAGAAGCTAGTCCTTTAAACGAACTGGGTACATTCCGTATTTGCTAACTTCCGGCTAGTAGGGAATTTATTTTACCGATTTTAATTTCGGTAGGAATTCGGTTAAAAAGGGGTTCTATAGAAAAAGGGTTCTAATAGCGTAGTACTCTCCTAACTTCTGCCTATAGCACTTCTACAAAAGGAGTAGTTAAGAAAATCCGGCTAATAAAAGCGTTCCTCAATTATACTAATTAATAAGCTATACTTAAGCTCCTAGTTTATCTAAGAGATCTCTAAGATCCTAACTCTATTAAAAGTCGAAATAACTATAAATCGATTTTCAAAAGGGGTAGGATATTATTAAAAGCCGTCCCTAGCAGAGAAGAACTTCTTTATTTAATATAATAATATAAAACCGCCAAAGTGCAGGATCAAGTATAAGAGCAAGAAGTAGTACAAAAGGCGTATTCTATAGGTCTAATACAAAAGAAACAAAGAAGTTAGAGAACCCTCCTTAGGAAAGAGCCCTTCTTCCTTATATACATAGCAGCTAGAAGCTCTATTGCCCATTTATATAATATTATATAAGAATATCCTTTTGCACCTTCGGGGTCGATTCGAAAAAACCCTATATCGAATCGAGATTGCGAAACCTTAAAACGCTATACTCCCAGGTAATTGCACTAAGTGGAGGTGCAGCCGTTACAGCAAGGTCGATAATAGAGGAATGACAACTAACAGTTATAAATAACTGAATAATTATTATCTTAAGAGGGGTTTTCGAAGGGTTGATCTCTTATCTGCGAACTAAGAGAATCAAGAGGAGAAGTCGTATAAAGACGAAATCTTAAAGGAATCGTCCTTGCGTAGGTCACTAATATAAGCCTAAAGGGAGATAATATAAGAATAGGCCTAAGGGAAGACTTAAAAACAAGAGGGAGGAAGCACTATAAGCGGGCTCTCTAAAGACGAGAACTAGGACAATTCACTAGTTAAGGGTAGAATAGGTAGTTTGTATTGCGCGCTATCTTTAAGTACAATAGTAGTCCTATATATACCCCTTTCTTAGTCCTTATTTGACCATATGACCTATGTCACAAGATCCTCCACTTCCAGGTCTCTATAGCACTACTACTTAATATAGTAAAGGGTATGCTCTAAAGCTTCTGTAATACGTTTATTAAGTCTTATTAAGTTTTAAGCTGATTTTAAAAGATAAGAGCGATCGGACCCTAGTACTAGGAGGGCCTGCTATTCCTATAAGTAGTAGTATCGCTGCCTCCCTTGCTCTTAGTATACTATTCTCGTTTGCTCCTAAGCCCTTTAGCTTAGACCTATTCGCCTTTGCTATTACTACCGCCGCTCTTATCCTATCCGCTGCTGCTATCGCAGCCGCTGCTATAGTATCTCCCTTTATCTCTCCTATCCTTGCCCCTACTATCGCCGCTCCTGCTATCGCCGCCGCCCCTACCGTCCTCGCCCCCGTCGCCCCTGCCGCACCCCCCGCCTTCGCCCCCGCCGTCGCTGGTATATTCGCCTTCTAAATAATCGGTCCTTCAAATAGGAAGAAGACGTATCCTTAGGAGGATCTGCAGGTCTCTCAGTCATCTTTAAAAGAAGCATCTAAAGACGCAACCAATTAGTATTCCCTAGCCTTAAAGCTATAGGCAATTCCTAAGAAGCATATACTATATAAGTATTAAAGCGTCTAGTCCGCGGCTAAAAGGTGCTTAAAGCTTAGATTAGTTAGGAAGAAAGACAGTTAAAAGGCTGCGAATGCAACGTTTAGGCATATTATAATCGCTATATAAAGAATAGAGCCTATTTTCTCTTAATACTCCTTTACTTTTTCTAAGGAAGCTTGCCTTAAGTTCTTAATAAACTCCTTCTTTAGTAGTAGAGTACTAGGCACTCTTCTTATATTAGCTCCGAACTTTTAAGCGATCTTCTTAATATAGGTATTATAAACTAAGGAGATCCTCTTTACCTTCTTATCTTAAATAATCCTTACTTTAAGGAACTAGGAGATATCTCTTATAATAGTAAGCTTATACGCCCTCTTTAGGTCTTTAATTAAACGAGTCGCCTAATCTAAGTTAAACGCCTTATATAACACTTAAATATTATTAATATAAAACGCTATAAAGACTATACGATCCTTTATTATAAAAATACAAGGCTCCTCGCTTAGTAGCTTAAGTTAAAGGCCCTTAAGCGTTCTTACAAAGTTCCTATACTATAGCATTAAAGAGTCTTTCAGCTTATAGAGCGCGCGGTCCAATTCTACTACTATACTAAGGCGCTTAAAGCCATTTAGTAAGAAGTATATGACTAAAGCACTCCTTAGGTCTTTAAGAGTATTAACAAATGCATTAATAATATCAAACTACTTTACTTTTATATTAAAGTATATAGTAAGCGCTATTAGTACTTTAAAAGACCTTGCTATAAGCGTGGCTGCGTAGGTTAAGAAAATTAAAGCTTTATCTTAGAGATCCCTTTGCATAACTAGCTATAATCGGCACTTTAGAAGCTTACTAAAGCTATTAACCTTATAGGTAAAAACCCATTTTAATAGTATTAGCAAAGGCTTTAAGTAGTCCCTTTATATAATTCTCTAGCAACTCCGAGATTTTAAATTCCTAATCTCCTAGTGCCTTCCTTCTTTAAATTGTTTACTAAAAGGGTACTTCTTTAAGTCTTACCATCCTTTCAAAGGCTTTAGTAAAGAGCCTTAGTACTATAGGCGGTTAGGAGACTGCACTCTATCCTTTGCCTAACTATTAATTGCAGCTTTAAAGACTATATAAACTGTTAAATAGTCCTTCCTATCCTCTCTTATTTATTTATTCGCTTAAAAGGTTAATATAAACTCCTGCGTATATAAGAAGCAAGGTAAATCAATATTACTTTAAGAGAGTATATACTTTAGAGCAGTAGTATATACTTTTAAAGTCTCCTATTGCTTAACGCTTAAGCGTCTTATCCTCTTTTACTTAAGAAGAGGGAGTTCCTTCTTGCGCTTTTTTCTATAGGTCTCCTCTTCTATTTTTATTATTACTAGAGGTTCCTTTAAGAGTTTAAGTAGCTCTATCTCTTAAGCCTATAGTCTTTAAGCTAGTATTACAACTTAAGGTATTATATTATTAAGGCCTGCTCCTTTTATTAAGTCGCTTCTTATAAGACTATTAGAGCTCCTTTTAGATCTTGGCAGTAATGCCTCTAGCCTTTTACTAAAGTTTATTAAGGCCTGCCTTTATAATTGAAGACTCTATCTTAAAGCCCTTAAGCTATCCCTATTCTTATATAGAATAGTAGCTAAAGATCTGCCGATCGCCTTATAGAACTCGTCTTTAAAGACTTCCTTAAAGTCGTCTATAGTTCCTTCTTTAGTAGGGCCTTTATAAGGAATTATTACCCTTAAGCTCTAATCGCCATTTGCCTTCTTAAAGACTGGCAAAGTGGCTTTTAATTCACTTGCTTTTACTCCTAAGTTTTTAAGCAGGTCTCTTAGAGAATTTGGATTTAAGTTAAAGCCTTTTATATTATTAGTTAAAGGCTATAAAGTAGCGTCGGTTTATAATATAGGCTCTTCTTATATAATAGCTTCTTTTGCAATAATTGCATTCGGCCTTGCAATAAGCTCCGATTCTTCGAAAATGCCTTTGAACTTAGCGTCTTAAGCTCCCTCTCTTTCTCCGATCAATTAGAGGGTTATCTTAAGTTCCTAGCGTAATATAGGGTTTGCGCGCTTAGCTTTTGGACTATAGAAGAGAGACTTATCGAATTCGATATTATAAGTTATTATTACTCGCTAAAGTATAGGAACCCAGATTCTATAAACATTAAAGGTAATATATATTGAGCTTAAGTGAGTCGGCGCAGTAGGTATAGGAAACTTCTAAAGGTCGATAGTTGATATATTGGTAAGAGTTAGGGAAGGAAGGTTACCCCTTTCTTCCCTATAGCTATATATATATCAATATCCTACTAATTAAGCAGTAGGGTCATATGATAATACATTAGAGTAATAGCTATATTACCTATCTCAATACCCCTACTTAGACCTTACTCCGATTAACCTATAATTGGGAAAACAATAATTATCCTTTTGCGCTAATCCAACTCCTAAGTATCTCTTTAAATTAAAAACAATTAATCAATAGCAACCTCTATTGAAATCACTATTCCTACTTATAGGGTAGGACTAAGAGTCAAATTTCCTAAAAGATATTCCTTTATAAGACTATATGACTTAACTCGCAGTCCAGGCCTAGGAGTCGATCTAAAAACTTTCCTCTATAAGACTACGTAACCTAACTCGCAAGGCGGGCCTAGGAGTCGTCCTTAAGCCTGCTAAGCCCCTACTATCTTCTATAACCCTAATATATCTTTAAATGCTTTGAACTTTGCAACCGTCTCTAATAGCTTTGTAAATCCATCTGCTACTATTCGATCGGTTAAGATATAGGTGATTAATAACTTATTCTTTATAATAAGGTCGCAAATGAAGTAGTAGGCAATATTAATATATTTCGATCGCTTATATAAGTGTGGATTCTTTACAAGTGTAATCGCCCTTATATTATCTACTTAAAGATTAATACAATTCTTATCTCATCTAATATACTTAGCGAAACCTATATCTTTTAGAACTTAGGCGATCTATAATCCTTGCTTGCAATTTAATAATATTAATATATATTCGGCCTTAGTGCTTGCGGTAGCTACTGATTTCTACTTCCTACTTCCTTATAATATAGGTCTGCTATATAATACTACTACGCTTTTAGATATACTTTTCCAACCTTTTATATTTGCTTAATCGGAATTAGTATATACCTTAAGCTTTACGCTTATATGTTTCATTAGTCTATATCTTACCTTCTATATGATTATCGATTGAAGGTACCTTCTAAGTCGCTTGATTGCATTCTTATATCAAATCGTCGGATCCTTTAGGTTCTGACTAAATTACTTAATAATAAAGGCGATATCTAGTCTTATATATACTATAGTATATATAATCGCTTTAATATCCTATTAATACTTCTTCAGATCTCCTCTCTACTTATTTTCATTAGCAGGCTCTAACTTATCATACTTTCCTTCAATTAGAGTACGCTTTAGCTTAAAGTTAAGAGTATAAGTAGAGAGTCCTATTCGGTCTAGGATCTTCTTAATATACTGCTCTTAATCTAATCAGAGTTCTCGAGTAAAGCGGTTCCTTATGATGCAAATGCTAAGGATCTTATGAATTCCCCTTAGATCCTTAGTATTAAAGCGTTTCCGAATTGTCATAAAGAACCAATCTAATTAAGTGGTTATTTTCGCAGCTATAGCAATATTATCGATATATAGTAGTAACTTGATTCTACGCTTAGCATAGGTAAATAGATAAGGGTCAGCTAGGCTTTAAACGAATCCCATTTCTACTAAAGTAGAGCTATATAAGAGGTTCTAATTATAAGCTAATTGTTTAAGCCTATAGATACTGCAGAGTATATAAAGAGAGTGGCTAGCGCATATAGGAATACTATTAGGTCGGGAGAGAAAAATCCGTTCCTTTATAATCGCTTTAGTAAATGCATTTTTAATATCGTACTATCTGCATTTAAGGTCCTTAGCGGCTACTATTGCTATAAATATGCAAAGGATATCTATACGAACTATCGGTGCGAATGTATCGAAGTAGTCTTCTCTATATTATTAGGAGAAGCTCCTAGCTATAAGCCTTGCCTTATAACGCTCTAGGGTTCTATCTATATATATCTTAATTGTAAAGACCCACTTTATTAATACTAGGTTCATATCCTTTAGCATTAATTCCTCTATCTATATGCTATTTACAGTAAGAGAGCTTATCTCTTTATAAATTGCCTTACTTTATACTGCTCTATTCTCTAGGTTATTAATAGCTTTATTATACATTTTTAAAAGAGAGATTTTCATTATCTTCCTAGCAGCTAGGAACGCATTATCTTTATTAAAGCTCTATTGAAGTTCGAGCTTGTAGATCCTATGCGCTATTATAGCCTAGATACGCTTAGACTCGCGTTCGTTTAAGGTATCTTCCGGTTCTAGGTCTCTATTCCTCTTTAAGGACGTAGGTTCGGCTATAGGTTCCGTAGGCTTATCATTTAAGGAACCGCTTTCTAATGGTAGAGGCTTATTATTACTTATACCTATTTTAGGAATATCCTTTACTATAGGCGCTTTAACTAAAGGGATAATGATATCAAAGTTATTCTATACTTTAGGTAGTTCGCGGACAATAGGAATGGTCTATTCGGCCTTTAGACAACTAGCTAGTTATCAATCAGCGGGTACGCTTAATATGCTTAAGCTAAGAGAAAGGGGTTATTAGTTTAGCTTAATAGTATTACCATTAAGTGGTATACCTTGCGAATCTCTAAGTATACGGAGCTTTAAGGACAGCTCCCTTCTATTTCGAGATTTATTAAACTTAACTACTAAGGATATGATTACTCGCCTTAGATCTAGCGCATATACTATCTATTGCTTTATTATTTATTTAATATACTTAACAAATATATACTTTCTACCTCGGTCCATTAGCTTCTTGCTCTTTATACCCGCGGGCCAGGACTTCGGGCTAATATAAGAGTAGCAAACGCTTCTAAAGACGCAGATATAGTCCAGGCTTAGTTTCTATTCGAAATATGCCTTATATAGCGATATTCGGGTGCTATTAACTATTAGTCTACTACTTATTCTATTTCGCAGGTATGCGTCTGCTTTAACTGCAAGGTCCTAGAATTCTAGTAGTAGGTCAGCATCTTATAGTAGAGCGCGACAGTCAGTCTCTACTTGCTAAATGTTTCGCTCGGCGATGCTATTCTAATAGGAACCTTTGTATATTATAGTTAATTTGTAACGAACTCCTTATTTTGCCTATTTATTAAGCTTTGCCTTAATCTCTAATGCGTTATTAGACCTAATAGCTATTAGCTTTAACTGGGTCTAGCGTTCCTCTATTACTTTCTAAGTTTCCAGCTTTTCTATAAGCTTAGATTTGGTCCTAGCGCAAATGGTCTATATCTGCTAAGTGGAATTATCTACTATTTAAGAAAACCAATTATTTCCTTTAATCGAGGTTGTAAATAGTCTGGTAGTATTAATAGATATTAGCGCTAGTATCGAATCTTTCTATAGACTAAGCTTAGTTTGCGTCTAATTTTAAAGTTTTATTAGCTTATAAATTCGGCATACTAGGCGATCCTTTAATACTTAGATCTTCTGTTTTAAGGTTAAGACCTTATATAGGCCCCTTAATTTCTCTAGCCTTAGATGCGCGAATCTTTTATATATTAGCTAATACCTTAATAGGCTTTTGGCTTCTAATAGCTTTAGTAGCCTATTATCAGTCGATACTTCGTTATCGGCGGCTGGAAAGGACTAGTAATAGCAGTTTGAGGTTTTGCTATTTTCTAATTGCAAGCCTAGCTTAGGAGTCGTTTTTAGTGAAACCGTAAGATCTACTCGCGGTCTTGGCTTAGGAGTCGATTTCCTAGAAATGGCAAGATCTACTTGCAGTCCTGGCTTAAGAGTTATTTCTAACGAATTTGCGAATTTCACTCGCGGTCCCGGCCTAGGAGTTATTTCCGCGAATTTCACTTGCAATCCCAGCTAAAGAGTTATTATTAGCGAATTTGCAGAATCTACTTGCGGTCCCGGCCTAGGAGTCATTTCTGCCAAATTCACTTATAATCCTAGCTTAGGAGTCATCTTCGAGGACACTTTGCAATCTATCTATAGTCCTGGCTTAGAAGTCATTTTTGCGAATTTTACTTGCAATCCCGGCTTAGGAGTCCATCTATTCTCCTTATCCTCGCTCAATTGTATTAGGGCAGAGAGTGCACTTTCTTTAAAGGAATTTACTTGTAGGTCTGGCCTAAGAGTCAATTTCTATAATATCACCTTTGAGATAATATAAAGTCCATCTTTGATTTTAGCCTTAAAGATCACTTTATAGTTGTTATTTATAAACTATATAAATTGATTATTAAAAACTCTAATATAATTCAACTTCGTATAGATCTTGCGGCTAGATAAGAGATTAATATCTAAGCTAAGCATAAGGAGAACATTTTGCAAAAGGAAAGAAACGCTAGCGATATTCATCTCTACTATACCTATCGAGTCCGTATATAACCTTCTACCACTAACCTTAATAGAGCGCCTTTTTATTTTAGTAAGCGGGCCTTTAAATAGGTAGGATTTATCAGTTATATATGCTATACAATTAGTATTACTATACCAGTTGGATTCAAGGATCTTATAGAGATCGGCTTTTAAGACGTAAGCATCTTTATTATAATTATTATTTAAATTATTAGAAGTGGATTTAGGTTCAAATAACCTACTATTATTATTAGAGGTATCTGCTAAAGTTCTGGCTAAATAGCCTTTTCCTTTGCCTTTCCTTAGTGATTGCGGCCTTCGGCAGGATAAGGGTAGTTTACTTCTTGACTTCTGCTTCGATTGCTTCTTAACGTTAAAGCTAGCGACTATATTAATCAGTTGCCTTCTAACTTCATAATTAGTAATATTATAAGTACTATTATAAAAGTAGCATCCCTAATAAGCTTAAGGGCTCGTCCTGCGCTTATTCCTCTTCTTAGGCTTATTATTACCCTATAACGCGGCATTTGCCGATTTAGAGTGTCCTTTAAGGTCTTGCTTAACAGTTTAAAGGAAGTCGATCTTCTTATAGATCTTAAGGTTAGGTTAGACGAAAAGAGATTATTTCGCAATAGCGAACTTAAAAGGGAGGCTATTAAATAGGAAACTAAAAAGCTAAATTTCCTTAAAAGTCATAGCTATCTTAGGATCTGCAGCTCTTACTCTCCTCTTTACTTTATGCAGTATAGACTAGGCAGAGTCTATATTTATATCTATATCCTTGCTATCTTTATCTTTTCTATACTAAAATGAAGTGATCTGCTATAGCAGATGCTAAGTGTTAAGGGCAGTTGTTTAAGAGTATTTTGCCTTTAAAGTATCCTATCTTATCTTCGCATTATTATAAACTTAAACAAAATCTCGGTCTTTATCGCTTAAACCTCTATTAATCTTAAGCTTGCATTTGACTAAGGCCAGCCTATACTCCTTCTCCTTTTCCACATTTAAAATCTGCCTTTAGGATTCTTAATTATTGTCTACTAAAGCTCTTAGGCTAAGCTTATTTAATATGTTTGGCAAATCCTTAGCAGTTGTATTAGCTATTAAAGTGGAAGTAGACGAATCGGTAGAAGGAGTATAGAGGGCTATTCTCGCATATTTAATAAGTATCTTTTAAATCGCTATTTCAATGCCTTTGCTCTTAAAGTAAAGCTCTAAATCGTCGAACTATTATTGCCAGTTCTTCTAAAAGAGTTAGAGGTCTCTAGGCTTAGTATTTCGATCGGAATCAGATGCTATTGCTATTTCAAATAGAATTGCGTTTAAAATCAAATAAATTAAATAGTTAAGGGCACTCCTCTTGTCGAAAAGTTGAAATGATTAAATAGCAGGTATTATAGAAGTATTAAATAGGGAGGAAGTCCTCTTATCGAAAAGGGTTTTTAGGCTGTAACGCAAGGAATCATACCTCTTACGAAACATAGTAAAGCAAGGAATCACACCTCTTGCAGTACTAAAGGGTTATAAAGCAAGGAATCATACCTCTTATAATACGGGTTGGCTAAATAGGGAATCATACCTCTTATTCGCCGATTGCTCGCCTCTTATTATAAGTCTCGTTCAACTTCCTACTAACAGTTGCAGCGCAAGTGCTTTCTAAGGGAAGTTAATAATCTATTATCGGTCTATCTAAGGCTTATAACCTATTGAGCTTAAGTAAGTCGGCGCAATAGGTATAGGAAACTTCTAAAGGTCGATAGTCGATATATTAGTAAGAGTTAAGGAAGGAAGGTTACCCCTTTCTTCCTTATAGCTATATACATATCAACATCCTACTGACTAAGCAGTAGGGTCATATAACAATACATCGGAGTGATAGCTGTATCACCTATCTCAACAATATACCTAATTAAGTAACCTAAGTACCCTTATAGTTCAATTTTAAAGGTTTAGCGGTCCCTCCTTACCTTCCTCTCCTTAATTAAAGGGTATGCGCAAGTGCTATATATATAAATATAACTCTAATTAGGCTTTAAGCTTACTATCATCTGCTTAATAAGTAGCGGCTTATAGAATTGAAAATATTACTTAAACCAATTATAAAGAGCCTTGCTTAATAAGATTATCTTCTTCTTAATAAGTAAGGAGATATTATAAAGGTATATAGCAGCCTTTACAACCTTTGGCCAAAGGCTTGCTAGAAGCCTAGTATAGATCCTTATTTTAATAGAGTATTTAATCAACTCCCTTCTTACTTGCTTTACGCCTCTATTAGGTTGATATATATAAGCAGGAGTAAGCTCTAAATTAATTCCCTCCTCTTTTACCTATCTTTAGTACTCTATAAGAGAGTCTTCCCTTAGGGAGATTATTAAAGTATCATTATCTTGCCTAATCTTGCAAATTGAAAGCCTATATTAGCGTTTCACTTATACTTTAAAGGCCTAAAGGACCTTTATAACTATATCTCCGCCCTTTGATCTTAATAGGAATATTTAAAGTATACTATTATACTTATCTTTAATTAAAAGAACTTATAAGTAACTATTATATAAGTTATTTAAAAAGTTAAAGAGATCTTAAGAGATCTTAAAAAAGGGCCTTAGAAATCGGTTCTTAAAAGTAGTATAAGAAATAACTTGCTTAGCAGACGCTACTATATATATAAAGTACTCTAGCCTTTGTATTCCCTTGATCTTTACTCCTTTAGCACACTTAACTAGCGCTTAAAAAGCCTCTGCGCCTAAGTAGCTAGCGCAAAGGTACTAAGTATACGTATCGTTATCCTATACTCTAATAGATATATAGCTAGACTAAAACCTATTATAAAGTGTCGTCTTAGCTATAGAAAACGCTATTAAGGTAGAAAAGTCATATTAAAGTATATTTAGAAGATCCAAATAGTTAATAAGCTTATATTTAAAGAAAACGAAATTATAATAATACTTTAATTAAGCTTGCTTTATAGAATCTCTAATACTCTTAAAGCGCAAAGTGAGGTCTACTCTAAAGTACTAAAAACCCTTATCCGCAAGGAGCCTCTCTAAGATAATATTAGTAGTAAACTCCTTTATAATAGCAATATTGCAAAGCGTTATCCCTATAGGAGAGCCGTTATATTATAAAAGAGAGTCCGCTATATATCTATTACCTCTCTTAATAATTAGGAGTTTCAAAGTACCTACTTTAATATATTACTATAAGTCGCCAGAAGGCTTAAAGGTGCCTGCGATAAGTAAATCCTTTGAATTAATAATATAAGTAGCTGCGCAATTATTAAAGAGCGTACTTAAGGAGAGCAGGTAGCATTCTAGCTTAAAGAGGTAATAGATATTAAACGATTCTTCAAAAGCATTAAAGGCAAAGGGATCCATTACTATAAAGACTAATGAGTTCTCCCTTTTATCACTTAAACCATCCTCCTTAAAGGCTAAAGCCTTTCCTTTGAATTTATCAATTGCTATTACCGTAATATCATTCTCCTTAAGCTATGCTTAAAGACCCTTGAACTAGTCTCCTACGTTTAATACCTTTCGTATTTATAAGACCTCCTCTTATAAGGGAAGAACCTTTATATTTTCCTTACGCCTATTTATAGTATATAATAGTTTCTAATAGTCCTAGGGCTTTTAATAGTAATTTTTAGAGCCTTTATAAGGGCACTTAGGCCTAATCTCCCTTCTAAAGCTTATAGAGCGATTTCGGAAGCTGCTCGCTAAAGCTTACAAAGGGGTTTTAGCATCTAAGAGAGACTCTTAAGTAGTAAAAACTGCTAGCCCTTTATTATCAATCGCTCTATTAGATTCAATGCCTGCTAGGGCGCAGCTTAGCTATATTAGGTTATACTTATATAAGGTTCCTATCTACTCATTAGTAATAATTTCCTCCTTTAAGCAAGTCGCCTAACTTAGATTAATCTTTACTATAACTAAGTTTAAAAAGTCAGTAACTCCTAATCTCCTTTTAATCTTAGGAAGACTATATTACTCTATTAGGCAGTATGCCTCCTACTACTCTTAGATCTACTACTAAGTATTAGTTCTCCTAGTCTTACCTTAGCATAGTATATCGCAGTATTAGAGCCTTATCTAAGACTGAATAGCCTTATTAAAAGGCGCAATATCACGCTTTAAAATAGATACTAGGCCTTAGAGTAAGAGTTGCTAGTTTACCAAATTAGAATGTAAGTTGTTAGCAGTAGTTCCACTTATAGGAGTATCTCTATTAGGTATTAAGAAAGAGAGCTTCTTAGCTTAGATTTATACTTAAGCTATTATAGAAGCTAAGAGCGTTCTATCGACAGTCTTAGAGACCTATTTAAGTAATAGCTTATAGTATTTACATTAGGTCTTCTAAGTTTCCTTATATATATAGTACTCCTTTATTAGGATTTTATACTTATCCTTAATATCCTTATAAGAAGCCTATAAAGGAGGAGCCTTTAATAGATCTCCTAAGGGAAAGCGGGCGTAAATCTATTTAAATAGAGTCGCTATATACTCTTTATATAACCTCGCGTATACTACGCAAAGGTTAGCCGTTTCTAATTCCTTAAGCTCCTATATAAAGGGAGCTTAAGGCTCAGTCTCTATAATTGACTTAAATAAGAGTCTTAGATTGGTAAAAATAGTAATATTATAAAGCTTAGCAAAGAATATATATTTACTAAACCACTTTACCTAAGAGGCAAAGGTATTAAAGCAAGGCTTAAAGATGCTTAAAGAGTTAGATATATTAAATAGAGTCTAGTAAAAAGGTTAAGTATATAAATGAAGTTTGCAAATAAGGTTCGATCGGAAAATAGAGATTTATTAATTGAAAATGAAAGTCCTTTAAGTTATTATAAATACTCGAAAAGTCGGTTAAGAGCTCAAAGGGCCCTTTAGCCAGTTGTATGCGAAGAGAAAGCATATTAAAGTACTCATAGGGCTTATAACTATAGTGCAGTCAGCTAAAGGGCCTTCATTGGGTCGCTTAAAAGGCTCGCTAATATAAATAAAGATGATTAATTGTATTATTATCTAGTATATATCTGGTAAAGAGACTTCGGAAAGAAAAGGGAGAGTCTATAACTCAGCAGGAGTCACGTGGAGGGTCTTCAGAATAAGTGGAGACTCCGCCCATTCTGCACGACATTAGTATAATTAAGGAATGCTTTTATTAGCCGGATTTTCTTAACTACTCCTTTTATAGAAGTGCTATAGGCAGAAGTTAGGAGAGTACTATGCTACTAGAACCCTTTTTCTATAGAACCCCTTTTTAACCGAATTACTATTAAAATTAAAATCGGTAAAATGAATTCTTTACTAGCCGGAAGTTAGCAGATATAGAATATACCCAGTTCGTTTAAGGAAGCAGCTTCTATAAGGAGTACTCCTACCCTAGCCCTTAGGGCCAGACCTTCCTCTATTGCTAAGGATAAGAGATAATAATACTATAGCCGAGCTAATTAAGATAAATAAGACTTTTCGAACTTAAACGTCTTATAAGGAATAGTCTTAGGTTTAAAGGAATCCTTATAACGCTAAGATCAATCTAATTAATAATTATAAAGTAAGATTAGTAGGATTACTTAAGCTATCTTTAGCTTAAAGATCCTAGCTTATTAAAGCTAAGAGACAGCTTAGTATATATATCAGACTATTAAGCGAGAATCTACCTACCTTTAATAAAGCGAGACCTAGCCTCCTTTAGAAGTCGATATAGATATAAAATAGATAAAAATTCAGCTAATTGAAAAGATCACCTCCTTTAATAATAAGACCTCTTTAATATATAAGTAGTAGTTAGCTTTAGTCTAAGACCAATTATAAGTTAATGCCGACTTATATTCAAATAAGTAAGCTCGCCGAGCTCTTATTTAAAGATCTACTATAGGATAAGCCTAAATATACCTCGAATCCTAGTACCTTTTAAAGACTAACTCCTTTCGAAACTATTAAGAAATAGTAGAACTATTAAGCAATTACTTTTTAATTAGCTAAAAGGTAGACCTATTTCGATCCACTTTCTACTACCTTTATATAAGAGAAGCCGGTTATTCTAAAGAAACTTTCCTTTAGTTTTAAGCCTAATTCCAATTAGCTACAATCTAAAGAGAGGTCTTAAGATCTGAGTAGTTCTTCTTTATATAGAATAAGATTACCCTTTAGCTTAAAGCAGCTTGCGCCTTAGTTAAGGCCTCTTAAGGGAAGGACTATACTATTATAATTAATTAATTAAACGCCTTTAATATCAAATACTAAAGCAACTAACTTTTTAACCCTTCGACTAAAAGCAAGGCGATCTTAGTATTATATTAAAAGATATCCGGTTCGCTCCTTAATAAGACTGCTTGCGGTCTAAGCGCTAGAAGTACTACTTAAGTTTCTAGGACGCTAGCCCTAAAGCCGACTACCCCTTTTTACTAAAATACGCTAGCTAAGGCTAGTTCTTTTACTTTACCTCTTAAATAAGCCACCTGCTAGACCTATAGTAAAACTGGTTACTATAAGACTAAGTGCCCTTTTATAAGTAAGATTAATACCTTAGAAGATATAAAAGAAGCTAATCCGACTCTAGACTTAATTAAGAATAAGGTTAAAATAAAGGAAGATTAGGAAAACAAAGAGGCTTAAGAAAAGACTCTTACTTAAGCTTGCGAAAGTGCAACTTATTAAAGCTAGATCTTAACTCTTTAATAAAAGAGAAGTAATTCCTAACCTCTTATACTATTAATATAAATGGACTTAAAGTATTATTATTAGCTTTAATAAATACTAAAGCCCTTAGTTACCTATTTTTAAATCGTTCCCTTTTTATATATCTTTTAAAAGCAACCGGCTTTAAAATTCTTCCTCTTCCAGCCTTTATTCCTATTTATAGATTTTAAAATACCATTTGCGCATAAGCTATATATTATATGCGCTTTCATTTAACAATTAATATAAGGCGTATTTACAACTGCCTTTAGGTTATTCTTAAACTTAGCTAGCATAATACTATTATTAGAGTTAAATAGATGCGCTGATTCCAACTCAAACTTAACCTAAAGGAAAACTGATTTATATAGCCTTTATATTATCCCCTATCCCCCCGATTCGTAAAGGAAATCGTCATTCGTCTTTCCCCTTTTAAAGGACTTTAGATCCGATCTAATTATTAAGCTAATATTAATTGTAAAGAATAAGAAATAGCTATAGATAAAGCTCGATAGATTAATAGAAGATAGTCTTATATTAATTTAATAGTCTTAGCTAAGCGCAAGATCCCTATTACTATTACTAGGCTAGCGCTCCTGCCTATAATTAAGCTAGATCTAAGAAAACAGTCTAATATAAATCGACTATATTCTGACCCTATTTGCAAATGCCCTAAAGCTGCGGTTCCTATTTGCAAAATCAGCGCTAATGCCTTTTATTATAATATAAAGCGTAAAGAGACTAAGTTCTTTTAAACTAGTATTTATAAAGTAGATAGGATTTTAAAGGAAAGATATAAACCTAAGAATCCTAATATCGAAAAGCTAATTAACAATCGACTCCTGAAATAGTACCGATCGCTAAGATAAGCCTTTTTAAAAAGGGATACGGATACCCTCCCTCCCTATCGGTATTACAATTATAAGATATAGCTAGAAGGGCCCTTGCCTAATGCCTATTCGCCCTTCTACTATTAATCTACTAAAGAGCTTAAGGTTATAAAGGAGTATTTACTTGAGAATTTAAATAAAGGCTTTATTAAGACAAGTACTAGCCCCTTTGCTTCGCTAATGCTATTTATAAAGAAGGCCGATAGTAGCCTTTGATTTTGCATAGACTACCGGAAGCTAAACGCACTAACTCGGAAGGACGCTTACCCGATCCTAAGGATAGATAAGCTTTTAAGGCGAGTATCCAAAGCCAAGATTTTTATAAAATTAGATATTCGAGCTGCTTTCAATCGAATATAAATGGACCCCGAATTAGAGGAATATACTACCTTTTAAATAAGGTACGGATCCTATAAATGCAAGGTCCTCTTATTCAGCCTTTGCAATAGACCTAGTACTTACTAGCAGTATATAAATAATATTCTTTTAAATTACTTAAATGATTTTTATATAGCATATTTAGACGATATTTTAATTTACTTAAAGAATATTAAAGAGTACTAGGGTCATATCGAAAAGGTACTAAAATAACTCTTAAAGGCTAGCCTTTAAGCAGATATAAAGAAGTGCAAGTTCTATTGTAGAGACCTGGAAGTGGAGGATCTCGTGACATAGGTCATATAGTCAGATGAGGACTAAGAAAGGGGTATATATAGGACTACTATTATACTTAGAGATAGCGCGCAATGCTAACCACCTATTATACCCTTAACTAGTGAATTGTCCTAGTTCTTATCTTTAAAGAGCCTGCTTATGGTGCTTCCTTCCTTTTGTCTTTAGTCTTTATATAAGCCTATTCTTAGGTATTATTCCTATACTCTTTTATATTAATGACCTACGCAAGGACGATTCCTTTGAGATTTCGTCTTTATATAACTTCTCCTCTTGATTCTCTTAGTTCGCAGATAAAAGATCAACCCTTCGAAAACCCCTCTTAAAGCTATAATCATTTAATTATTTGGAACTGTCGGTTATCGTTCCTCTATTATCGACTTAGCAATCACTTAGTTATTTGGAACTGTCGATTGCCACTCTTTACTATTAATAACTTCAGATTTTCCTATTTCGGCCCCTATTCCGCCTCTCCTACCTTTGATTTAAAAAGCTTAAATTGTCAGCTTATTAGTACAATTATCGGGTTTCCAGCCTCTTTAATACAAAGAAGTTTGATTAGCCATTATAGCTACTTTAAATAATAGCAGTTTCGAGTATTTATATAATACTAAATAAAAGCTCTAATTAGGAGTATCTCCTTAGTTTTTTTAAAAAGCTAAAATAGAGACTTTAGCCGCCCCTACTCTATAGAACTCTATTCTTTGCTTTGGAAATAACCCTTAGGATATACTGATTTTAAGAACTAATAGGAATTGTCCTATTAGCTAAGATAAATCTTTCTTAGAAACTTTATCTTAGAAATTAGTCTTTGATTTAATAAACCTTTTCTTACTACTAGTAATTGCAATACCCTTATTTGCTACTTTGCACTTATTAAAGAAGTCTTAGTAAAGTATAAATAAACTTTCTATAGAAGCCGGATTTTCACTCTTAGGCTAAGCTTGCGAGTAAGAATATAAAAATGCAATTTTATATAACTTAAGTTCTTTATCTTTCCTTTTAATAACTGCACCTACTTTTTTAATATTAACACTTGAAAATATTAAAAATATCAATTTTAAACCTCCTTCTAACCCTTTACTTAAATCTTTTTAAGCCCGTCCTAATCACTTTAAGATTAACTCGGATTCTGAAAATTCTTTAGAATACCTTAAGCCCTATATTCGACCTGGCTCTTCCCCTCCTATTGAAACAAATAAAGCGATAATAGCCGCCTTTAAAGCTATTATTAATCATTTTCCCCTTCCTAGTTCCTTTAGCGCTCCTTATTTCACTAGAGCTAATATTATTAATTTCTTTAAATAATATAAGGAGACTTATTATAATTTCAGCATTAAATATAATAAGATAATCAATCGACTTCCTTACTATTATAACCAAACTAGCAAAGATATTATCAAATCTCTACTTAAGTAGAAGCTTCGCAAGTCCTAGGAATTACTTATTAAGGCTCTTAAGTCTAAATTCTAGGAATTTGATAAACAGCAGATTCGCAATACTCTAGCCTTTCTAAAGGAGTTTATTCTTATTACTTATACTCTTAAGGAACTTAAAAACTACTATTAGACCTTTACTTAAGTATCGAATACCTTAATCAATCAGAAGATTCTTAGTAAAGTTGAAAGAGGATACCTTTTCTTACTTGAATTACCTATTAGCCTTTAAAATAAGATTATTAAGCATTTTAAAATTAATAAGCGTAATCCTATAATATATGCTTAATTCGAAGACTTTTCGACCTTCGCCTTGAAATTAGACCTTAGCGAAAAGACTATTAAGGTAATAGAAAAGGAGAAAGAACTTACCTCCTCCTTTATTAAAGATTTTAAAAGCCTAGTATAAGAACATTCGAAGGCTCTAGAGGTTATTAAAGAAGTAAAGAGAAATCTAATAGTAATTCCCTTTACTTATAGTCCTAGCTTAAGAGTGAAATCTGCCTTAAAAATCAAGGAACTCAAAACCTAGTTTTCTAAACTCTATATCTAATATTTAAAAACCTTAATCGAAGGCCTTCTTTAGGAAACTTATCGCGCCCTTTAGTTTAGTAATTAATAGGCTTTAGAAGGCAAAAACCAGTACGCGAACTTTAAATACCTAAATCCAGCTTCCCTTAAGTTAAATAAGCGAGTTGCTACCTTAAAGAGGCTTAATAATCGAATATAGCTATACTAAAGAAATTCCTAAATTATCAATCGAATTTTATATAAAGCTTGGATTTTCTTTAGTAAGGACGCCTCTTAAGTTGGTTAAGGCATATATACTTAAGATTACTTGAAATTGTCTTTGAATTTTCTTTGAAATTGCGAATTAATAGCTTTAACAACTTTAAGCTTTTGACTTATAGTCCTAGCTTAGGAGTCGCATTATTAAAGGAGGAAAAGGAGTTTTTATCATTTTTACTCATTTACTACCGTACCTCCCTCCTTCCCCTTCCCTCTCTTTCTTTATATATTTCTTTAAAATCCACTTGCGGGCCCGACTTGCGAGTT